>JAMJFZ010002749.1:2832500-2897500 GCA_026225945.1 Cricetomys ansorgei
TGAACAACTAAGGTCATGTAATGAGCAGAATAGTAACGCATCCAGAATTCTCTCAGTCTGGCATGAGTATCAATGTTATTCTTCTTTGGTTCATGCTTAAGTGTCTCAGCATTTCCTGTAAAAAGATGAAAAACATTCAGGAGTAACTTAGTGTACTTTGTTAAAGGTCTTCTATACCAACAATGAATGTTCTACAAGCTTTTAAGACCTATGAAATTACCCACATGACTCAAGAACTCTGAACTGGCAGGTATAATAGCTTAAGCCAAGAAACAGTTCTGAGATAGATGCCTAAGGAATTAATCAATGGTTGGAAAAACCTCAACAACAGACAGTAATTGGCTAAATTTCCTTAATAGTCTACTATAAATTGAGGTTTTCCCCCCGAATTATTTTACTAATATTCTACCTAATTCTTAAAAATAAAATATAAAAAGCCAAGATGCCATCAGTTAAATAACAGATACAGTAAAACATAACAAAACAGCCTCTGATTGGACCAACTCACCCTGGTCTCCACGCTATGACAGGACTAAGAGGTTACAGCTGACTTCTACCAACAATAAAAGGCCATTATGAAAAACGGGTACCAGTTCAACAGCTTACCAGTTAAACAAAATTAGGTCACAGCTCAAAAACTATTATAGAAACCAGTCCTGAGTTGATAAATGGAAACACCAGGTCGGGGTACAGACTTTACAACCAGATAAACAGATACTCAAACCCTCACCAAGTATTTACTGCCTGTGATGTAAGTACATTACACAACTTCCCAAGCATGCTTACCTTTAAACAGAGACTATAATGGTACCTGTCTCTTAAAACTGGGACAAGGAGCAAACGTTATAACACACACACAGCCAGCACAGTATCTAGCACCCTGTGAGAACATTCACAGAAGGTCCGATCCTCTTCTAGCAAGATCCAGTATTAGAGAACCAAGCACAAGCATGCTCACACCGTGCTATTTGAAAAGTTCTCCAGCTGCCCTCTCAGAAGGCAAGAGGCACCTCGTTTTATTATCTGTTTTATTAATTACTCTTTCATTGGGGGGTTAGGTAGGTGGGTTTTATTTTTATTTCACCGGTTGTTTCACTTGTTTGTTTATGACAGGGTCTCATATATATATATATATATATCCCAGGCTGGCTTGTAGGTTAAAGAGGACACTGAACTTCTGACCCTCCTGCCTCCACCTCTCTGAGGAATCAGAAGAACACATCTACCGCACCCAATTTTAAGCAGTTCTGGGATCAAATCCTGGGCCTTGTGCATTTTGGGCAAGCACTGTACCAACATTTCTAACCCTCTTCACCAGTTTGTCTTATTCTCAGTTTTCCTTAGCTGGAAAACATGAAAAATTATCTTACCCCAAAAAAATTTCCCCATAGGATGTCCAGGTCTAGCGAGGCTTCCGAACAGCATTTCTTTTCTGTTTGCATCAGAAGGTCTTGCAAGCTGATATTCTGTCAGTTTTAAAGAAACATTTTCAATACAATGAAATTTCATTTTTTTTTAATTATCTGGAAATTCAAGCTTACAGAACCAAAAGCAAGGCAGTAATAAAAATTGACTTTAAAAATGTTATAAAACTGAGGTTGGTAACTCAATAACCTAAACTTGGTCCAATCACTCACCAATCATTCTGAGTAAATTATTCACTTTTTTAGAGACTTTTCTCTTGATTTCACATGAAACAATGTAGTGAATGATCTGAATGCTTTTCAGCTCTAGATTGCTATGTCTAAGAATTCCCCGAGGAAAGCCCTAATAGTATGCTTTATCGGTCTTCAGATCTGAGATCGTGTTCATATATTTTGTTTAAATATCATCCAAAGCAGCTATGTTGATAATAAAGTATAATGGTTAAGAACAATTACTTTGAAGTCACAAGTATCTTTGCTGATGCTATGTAGTTTCAATGTTTTTATCACCCTAAAATTCCTGTGTTAAAGCCCAGTCTCCAATGGGACAGCTTTCAGAGATGAGGACTATAAGAGTGTTTAGGTCATGAGCTCTCAGTGTCCTTGTAAAAGTAAGACAGGAGAGACAGTTCAGCCTTTAAAGGCTAGGCTTGAAACCAAAATGACAAAGCGACCCAGAGCTCTTCCTGCCCCTGTTATATAAGGGCGTAAGGTAAAGATGGAGGTCTGTAAATCAGGAACCAGGCCCTTGCCAAGTATCAGATCTGCTGGCGCCTTCACACTGGACTCCTCAGCCTTCCCAACTGTGGGAACTGCTGTTTACAAGCCCCTACCTATGGTAGTCTATTAAAGTAGCCCAGACAGATTAAGAAAGCCACAGTCCCAACTGTATCACTACATTAGAACAACTCTGAGCAAAAGACTTCCCTGATTCCATAAAGGGAAGCACCAAGAGCACATGATTATTTCATAAGATATTGTCTTTAAAAAATATTTACTGAACACCTACTGTTCATCAACCACAAAAAATAGTTGGAAGCGGAAGTGTAACTAAGAGCCCTGTACTATGTTTATACTCTCATCAGGAGATAAGCGGTAAACAACAAATGCTTGTGTTAGCTAGCGGTGGGCCCTGTAAAGAAAGGCTTCTAAAGAAGCAACTCGAGCTGTACTTGAAAGACAAATGAGAATTTTCTGAGTAAAGGAAGGGAAGGACAAATGGGAATGTACAGAACATTCAAGGGAAGGAGACGGTGGCACCTCCGATAAACAGAGCGGTCAATAGGATTGAGCAAATGAGAATTAAAAGGAAGACAAAAGGTCACATGAGTATTGCTTGTAACCATATAATCATAAATGACTACAGCGCTCTGGAGAAACCACTGATTCTGGGACACTGGGTTATCAAACCCTCTAAGCCTAGTTTCAGAAAGGACAATAATGCAAAGTAGTCAACAGATACTAATTATGAATTATCATGTGGTAAAGCACTGTAGAAATTTGACAGAGATTGGGGTATATGACACTATTAGATTTATATTTTAAGAAATCCACTCTTGCTGGGCATGGTGGTACATGCCTTTAATCCCAAGCTCTTGGGAGGCAGAGGCAGATGAATCACTGTGAGTTTGAGGCTAGCTTGGTCTACATAGAAAATTTCAGGACTGCCAGGGCTTCATTGTAGGAACCTGTTCTGAGAGAGAGAAAGAGAGAAAGAAAGTAAAAAATCCATTCTTTATGCCAATGTGCAGAACTGATTTAAGGCAACAAAGAACAAAGCCAGGAAAACTTTTTAAGAGGCATAACTGTTACAGTTGGTAAGAAACTAGAAAAAATAGAAGTCAGAATTCAGGAATAAATATACTTGTTATAAATTATAAAGGAAAGACACTTAAAAAATTCATTCTTTGAACAGTAAGTATTTTCCGTAAATCTATCTGTGAAAACACAAAGATGTGACTATAACATAAGGAAACTCTTTTTTTTTTCCTGGTTTTTTCAAGACAGGGTTGTATTGTAACTCTGGCTGTCCTGGAACTCACTCTGTAGACCAGGCTGGTACCAAACTCACAGAGATCCACCTGCCTCTGCCTCCCAAGCGCTGGGATTAAAGGCGTGCGCCACCACTGCCCATCTGGAAACTTTATTTTAAAAGAAGTGCGTATATGCATGTGCACATGGCAGTACAGGGAGGAGTATTGGGGAAAGTCCACACCCTAATATTCACATGTGTGAATGTTAGCTTACATAGTAACAGGAATTTTGCAGATATAAAGTCAGGAACCCTAAAAAAGGAGAGGTTCCTCTGGATGATTTGAATAGATCCATTATAATAGTAAGCATCCTTATGAGTAGGGAATGGGAAGATCAGAAAAAGACTGTAAGAAGCAGAAATCAGAGAGAGAGTTAATCAACACTGCTGGCTCTAGGATAAAAAAAAAAAAGGGCCATAGCCTAGGAATGAGGAAAAGAATCTCCCTTTGAGTCCAAAAATGGTATGCAGCCCTGAGGAAACATTTAGACTTCTGACCTCCTAAACTATAAGAAAATAACTTGGTTTAAGTCACCAGGCTGATAATTTGTTCCAATAGCAACAGATAGTTAAATACCCTAGACATGCAAACATATCCACAAAAAGTAGCTAGTTGATAAAAAAAAAAAAAAAAAAATACAGTGTAACTATCTGAACACTCAGAGAACACACTCTGCCACTTGACAAATGGGTTCTGGCCATACCATTTACCCCAACCACAAAGACGCATTATGTAAGCAAATGTATATGCTTAGTCATCATTAAAATGGCCAAGGTTTTTGTTTTTGTTTTTTCTCTTTTTTGAAGCATGCTTTCATATTGTAACCCAGCCTGCCCTGGAATTCAAGTCTATCCTCCTGCATCAGCCTCTCCAGTACAGAGAATACAGAAATATACCACCATAACCAACTTAAAACAGCTAATGGTTAAGAATTTCTCCTACAGTCTTCTTTTAGCAAGAAATAAATCTCATTAAAAGTCTCCTACAATGTGATTTTTAGCAATGCAAATAAATAAATCCCTAACGTTAAGAGAAATTGTCAGAAAATAAAATTGTCAGAAAAGAAAAGTCCACTTCTTGTTAGGGATTTAATTTCTTTATCCATAAATATATCAGTTATTTTTTATAACAAAATTCAAGCCACAAAGAATATACACACATAGCTGACAGGTAACAAAGTGCAAACTGTAAATACGTACATGGGCATGGAGCCTCAGTAAAGTTCCTCTTCACACACAAAGTACAACTTTCAAGCTCTAAAATCTAACACTAGCTTTAGGAACCCAGCATCCTTCTAGTTTATGCCAACACAACCCTGAATGAGATTATTTACCAACCTCAGAATTAAACATGCTGCATCTACTTCAATGTCGTCCTTTGAAATATAAGGATAAAATGACTTAAGTTTTGAAAAGAATAAAAAATGCTAACAGCCAGTTTCAAAACAGGAAAAAAAAAAAAAAAAAAAAAAAAACACAAAACATAAAAAGCCTCTTTACCGCTGTCAACAGCTTCGACTTCCCGGTCAATCGCATCCCTTATCATCAGGGGGTGGATGAAGAACTGGGCCCATCTGAAAGTAAAGCAGGGGGACTGTTCAGTTTCAAACATCTATTTTATTTAACTACTTTTACTCAATTGTAGATTACCTCAAAATCTACAAGATCAAAATAATAATAACCTGTGTTTCTATAAGTCCACAAAACACTGTTTCTTGTGAAATAAAGCACTCATTCAGAAAAGTACTTAAGACATAACATAAATACACAGATTAAAGACTTCATAAATTTCTTTCTCACCCAAATCTCATCCTTTCTTTGAAATTCTAAGGATCACTCTCACAGCCTCCCACATGCTAGGAATGCATTCTGCCACTGAGCTACACATGCGCCATCTGAAGGGATGAGTATTGCTATGTTGCTCAGGCTGGCTTCTAACTCACGATCCCTCCTGCCTCAACCCCCCAAGTAGCTGAAATTATAGACATTCAACACCCCCAGCTGTCTCTAAAATATAATCTTTACACCAATCCATACTTTTGTACACAAAACTAAACTCACTCTATTCATTCAATACAGTGTTATGAATGATATTAAGATATAAAATAAAAATTAGAAATTTAATTTTATTTAGATTTTATGTATATCAGTGTTGTGCCTGCACGGCATGTATGTGCACCATGTGTGTGCCTGCTGCCCATAGAGGTCAGAAGAGAGGGTTGGAGCCCCTGGAACTAGAGTTAGATGATTGCAAGCTACTGTGTGGCTGCTAGGAAGCAAACCCATGTCCTCTGCAAGAACAACAAGTGTTCTTAACCACTGAGCCAACTCGCCCAACCTTAAGATTAGAATTGTAAAGGCTATTGATATTTAACTTCACAGAATTCTACTGGATTTTTATTATTATTTGTGTGTGTGTGTGTGTGTCTGTGTGTCTGTGTGTGTGTGTGTGAGAGAGAGAGAGAGAGAGAGAAAGGGAATGTGAATAAATATGCAGCTGCATATGTGGAAGTCAGAGGACAACTTTCAGGGATCCCTCCTGTCAAGGCAGGGTCTCTCTGGTTCTCTGGTTGTCCCTGAGGTCCTGCACGCTGCAGACTAGCTGACTCTAGAGCTACCAGGCCATGGGTGGCTGCCTCCCATCTCTCCTTAGGACTGTTATGATTACAGATGGTTACTAACACATCTGTCTTTTTTTATATTAGTTCTAAGGATTCAATTCTGGTCATCAGGCTTGAGCAGGAGGCATTTTTACCCATTGAGCTATCTCGATGGCCCTGGTTTTCTTAATATAATTTTTTTTTACTTTATGGAGCTGTTATACATCAAATTACACGTGTAAATACCATTTATATAATGTATAATATAATTGAAATTAGGTTTTTTAAGCATTTAAGACTACTTGCTTGTTGGGACAATGTCTTTCAATACAGTTGAGCCTGGCCTTGTACTGTGGCAATCCTCCTGCCTCAGCTTACCAAGTACTAGGATTACAGGTATTACGTCCTCACACCTGGGTCTATTTTTGTTGTTACTGTTTTTTTAAGTCGAGGATCTTACTATGTTGCCTGATTTGGTCTTGAACTCCTGAATCCAAATGACCCTTCTATGTTGGGGAAGTTTATTTTTAGCTGTGTTAAAATAATTATTTTTGTGCACTGTTGGAAAAAGGAATGCATAGGCCTTGTCACTTTGTATTGCTTGCAGGTGTTGGATTTCTGTGGGGGTTGCTTAATTGCTAATGATCTGCATGTGCAATCAGTAGAAGACCTGAGGAGTTCTGAAAGAATAAAAACACCTGGGCTCAGATGCTTGTGGTTCCACTGTCTATATTAGTGCCTGCCATGGTGGTGGTTCTCTCTGCTGAGGTCTGGCAGGGGCTTCCACATATGAAAAATGTTGCTTCCTTGCTGAGCCACCCCACAGATGTACTCTGAGGTAGCTGAGATTACAAAAATGTGTTCCCACACCCTTCCCAAAACTGTTTTTTTTCCCATTAAAGATAAAACAATTGAAAGACTAACTTCCTGAAATATTTTGCTATAATAGATAACTCTGATCTTCCTAATAATATAACTTATTGGATAAAACAGGAAATATTTTTACTTAGTTCTAAAAACAAAACAAAAGTCATATGCAAAATGCAAAATAGTTCAGACAAAGCATAAGCAACACACAAAGCAACCAACAGCAACCAACAAGCACAATGACCCTGGGGCCAAATAAGCACTTCACAGTCTTCCAGACAGTCGCTCATTAGGATTAACCGCACGAATCCTGCCCACCGCACATGAATCCAATGCTGGATTAACAGTGATCACCTGGCACCCAAGAAAATCAAACACAAAGTTAAATTAAAAATAAAGTGAAAACAAGTGCGATTAAATTTAGGTGGAGCACAAATAAACTGTTTTCTAACTTCAAGTTTTTTGGGGTTTTTTTGCCAAAGGGAACAAATACTATCACTTCCATTGAGAATGAATGTTTTAAACAAAATGATTTTGTTCCTGAACTTTATACAGTTGCAAATACGCAGTATGTAATTGTTCATGTATTGTTCAATCAATGTCGTGATAGTAATTCATCCACGTGGGCAAATGAAACTGTAGTTTATTTTCATTGTTACAATAGTCACTTCATTTATGCATCTATTCCACTGCTATCAATGGATATTTGGGCTTTAGAATTGGAGTATTACAAACCCTGCTGCCATAAGATAGTTTTTTGTACAGTGCACTGGGTCACATGCAGAAGTTTCTCTGGGTATGTTCGTAGGAAAGAACTGCAAGGAACAGCACAAACATTATCCAATAATACCAATTTTCTTGAAGTGGCAGTACCAAGATACACCTGCCCAGTTGTTCTGATCCCGCCATTCCTCTACTGCCTCACTTTCATTTGAGATTATCAGCTCAAATTGAATTACATTTCCTAATAAAACTGAATACCTTTTCATATAATTATATTAGGAATTTATTTTTTAAATGGTTATTCAAATCTTTTTTACTAGATTGCAATTTTTATAACAATACATCTAATAATATTTATATTTTATATAATATCAATCTAAGCCATATTGGATGCTTATATACAAAAATCTAATAAATTAAAAATAACTTCAAAATATAAGTGATGTGTTAGCTATTCATTGCAAAAATATTCTTCCATACTTTTGTTTGTTTTGTGTTTTTTTATTAAACAGAGAATGGTGCTGGGATAGAACCTGGGCCTGATCATCACTGTGCCAGGTCCTCGGCTCTCCAGTGTCTTCTCATGAATATAAAACGCCATTTCCTTTATGTTCTTTGGTTTGCTTGTTTGTTTTTTTAATCTTATTTGACAAAGCTTACCTAAATTGTGGCTTCAAAAATGAGCTGTTTTATTCACTTTTTAGTCTACAATCTATCCAGAACCATTCCTTGTGTGTTTGAGCTAAGGAATCAATTTCACGCCTATATTCATGGAAACTCAATTGTCTTGGCCTCATCCACCACTTTCCCACAGTGTCTTTGTCTAGTTGTCCACATATGTTATCTATTTCTGTGGTTTATTATTCTATTTGTCTCTTTGCCAACACCACAATGTCCTATCACCAAATATAAGGCCACAAAGGCTGACGTTTTCCTCAAAGATTACTGGTGATTTTTGTTCTCTCATTTAAGTCTGTGGCTCAATTTGAATTAAATTTCATATGCAGTTGAATAAAGAATTTTGGTTCACTCCTTTGCATGTGGATTTCCAGTTCTTTTCTCCTGCTGAGCTGTCCTGGCACTCCGATGCTGACAGCAAGTGTGACGGTTTATTTCTAGAGTCTAGTTCTAGTCCACTGCTCCTATGCCAGAGCACAGTATTGGGACTTCTGCAGCTCTAAGTCCCAAAATTGGGAAATAGAGAGTCCAGTGTGTTCTTAAATGGAACTTCGGCTGCTTTTACTTTTTATTTTCCCATATGAATTATAAGATCGGCTCACTGATTTCTCTAAAGGGGCAGCTAAAAATTTGATGTGACTGGATTGAATCCATGAATCAGTTTGCAAATTGTCATTCTTTTTTTCTGGGAGTTGTTTTGTCGTTTGTTTTTTTAGAGATAGGGTTTCTCCGTGTGGCCTGTGTCCTGGAAATCTCTCTGTAGACCAGGCTGGCCTTGAACTCAAGAAATCTGACTGCCTCTGCCTCCCGAGTGCTGGGATTAAAGACATAGCCACCTTAGCTATGTTCCCAGTCTTAAGTCACAGCATAGCTTCTCATTTACTCTTTACTTACTTAATATCTTTACTTTTCACTACTACAAGTCTTCTTCTCTTTAAGTTTATTCTGAAGTGTTTTATTCTTTTAGATACCACTGTTAAATTATCTTAATTTCACTTTTGGATTTTTAATTGCTAAAAAACAAGGGAGCTGGAAAGGTTGCTCGGTTAAGAGAAATTATTGTTCTATCAGAGGATTAAAGAGTTTGGATCCCAGAACCCATACCAGATGGCTCAAACACCAGTAACTCGATCACTAAGAACCTGACACCCCTTCTCTGTGTATGGGCATCCATACACATCCATCCAAACACACACACAAAATAAATCTCTAAAAAATAATAATGAGGAGCTAGAAAGATGGCTCAGTTAATAGAGTGCTCAACACACAAGAATGAAAACCTGAGTTCAATCCCCAGCACCCACATAAAAGCCTGGCATGGAGCTACACGCCTACAATCTCAGCGCTAGGGAAGCAGAGACAGGAGGATCCCTGCAACTTGCTGGCCAAACAGTCTAGCCAAACTAATGTGCTCCAGGTTCCTGAAAGTTCAAACAATAAGGGGAGCCAGGTGTGGTGGGACATGTCTTCAATCCCAGCATTCAGGAGTCAAAGGCAAGAGGATCTCTGTGAGTTTGAAGGCCAGTCTAGTGTACACAGTGAGCTTCAGGACAGCCATGGATATACAGTGAGACTTTGTCTCAAAAAAAAAAAAAGATAGAACATTAAATGGGTTGCTCCTTCCCACCCCCCAAAATTCTGACAGTTCTAGGAAACTAGACTACTCTTTGAAAACACCATAGAACATGTCCAATATTTCCACTTGCATATTGTTGTTAAATAATAGTTACCTATCCAGGGCTTCCTTGAAATACTTTCTCTGGACATCAAACTGAAAGACTGTGCGCTCACAGTCAGTCGAAGCATTATCACTACCTCCATGCTTCTTGAGGAAGGCATCAAATCCATTCTCATCTGGGTATTTCAAACTACCCATGAACACCACTATAGGAAAAGAATAGAATGTCACACAACACAAAGAAATAGAGAACATCTTTATTATCAAAGATGAACTTTTCTATGTATAAAAGACAAAGTAACACATTAACAATGGCTGTGTCTGGTTAACACTGTGTTACACTGATGGTTGGGCAACATTCTACAATGCTCATCATGTATTATTTCTATTCCAACAAAACCCAAACATTTTATTTTTAAAAACAGACTAATAATAAATTGCTTATAAAAAGTTTAAAAGTTCAACAGAAGCCTGTGTGCAGATTAACCACTAACATAAAAAGGTGTCAGGTAAGAAGTTTACCTTCAAATAACTTAGAAAATAAAAATATTTTTAAAAATGACTAATGCAAAAAATCCAGTACATGTGTAAACATCTGCAGCTGTGCAATTCCACACAGTTTTATTGGGCATACTCATAGCTAAACTCATTCTATTCCCTTCTTGTATATGTATATGAATATGTATATGAATCTCGTATATGTATATGAATATGTATATGAATCTCGTATATGTATATGAATATGTATATGAATCTCGTATATGTATATGAATATGTATATGAATCTCGTATATGTATATGAATATGTATATGAATCTCGTATATGTATATGAATATGTATATGAATCTCGTATATGTATATGAATATGTATATGAATCTCGTATATGTATATGAATATGTATATGAATCCCGTATATGTATATGAATATGTATATGAATCTCGTATATGTATATGAATATGTATATGAATCAAGCCTTTCTATTGTCTGTATTCCCATGCCCTGCGGTCACAGGGAACTACTAACACTAACAAACTACTCCTACCAGAGCTAGCCAGTTCCGAGAGGAAAGCAACTGTCTCGTGTTCTGTTCACTGTACTGTAGCCAAATAATGACACCTACAGTAAAACAGGTTTGGGCCGGGAAGATGGCCCAATGGTTAAAGCACTTGCTGCACAAATGTAAGAACTGGGGTTCAGATTCCTAGAACCCATGTAAAATGTCAGGTGGGTATGGTGGCCCACCTATAATTCCAGTTTCAGAAGAGATAAAGGACCCCGAACACGCTAGCTAGGGAGACTAGCCTATTGGCAAGCTCTGGGTTTGACTGAGAGACCCTAGCTCAATAAATAAAGATCAAGGAAGATACATTCACAGCATCAACCTCGGGCCTCCAAGTGCATGCACACACACGTGTGCTCACATAATCACAACACACACATGAGAACACAGGAAAGAAAAACCGTTTTGATTCAAATCCTTAACATAAGTATACTTTAATGGAAAGTCTTTCCCTATGATTATCCCCATTTCTTCTTAGCGTTTTCTCTGTTTAAATGTACTTCCGCTAACCAATTACTAATCTTTGAAATCAATTCATACAAATTTAAAGGGAAAAAGGAAACCACACCCGGGAATGATATTTTACAAGATCTTACTGTGCTCCAAAAAGTGTGCCAGCCCAGGCAGGTCATCTGGATCAGCAAAGCTCCCAACTCCAACACACAGAGCCGCTGCAGACTGGGGTAAGTAGAACACACACAAATAGTTGAGTCAATCCTAAAGCAATACTAGCACCTCAAGGATTCATTTGGAGAAGCTTTCCAACAGAAAGGAACAGAGTTCTTTCCCTGGGAATCAGGAGGAGCAGCAAAGTGAAACTCACCAGAACTGTGTCAGTTTCACCCTGCTGCTCCTCCAGGTGCCATCCCGCCAAATGCTCAACAGGTGCGGACCTAGGGGAGAAAGCAGAGACACAGACAGAGCGGGAGGCCAGGCGCCCAGACACTCCACGTTGCTGATTCAGAACTCTGAACCAAGTTTGTTCCCTGAGTTACTAGACTTTGGAAATCTGCAGAGCTAACATATCTAAGTAGGATAAAGAGCTCTAAGCAATTTTAAACTTATGTTCAGTAACTCAGTTACAAAACGTGAAACTTCTCAGTGTGTTACTCAGAGTTTTATTACTAAAATGGAGAGGGTGTGAAATAACAATTTAGAAAAATATCTAAGAAAAATAGTAAGTAAATGGTTAAAAGAGAAAATTTGTTATTAAACAGCTACAGAAATAGGATTTAAAGAGGCTTTTTAGTTCTTCACTTTGCATTGAACACACAACACATGTCATATATTACTTATCAATATGCATTTGCCAAATTCCTTGGGAAAATTGGTTTTTAACAAAATAGATGGCCCAGATGTGTTAAACTGTTTAAAATGATTGTCTTACTATCATCATTAGTTAGATTTGTTTTAAGTAGAGGAAATCATTAATTTGAAAATAGGAAAGTATTTTCCAACTCTGTATCAATCTTACAGAACTAGTCCATTTAGTGAAGCATTGCTTGATACGGATATTCGCTTAAAAAATACCTTGCACCTGGCGTTCACGCCAACCTTGTGTTTTAGAAGAACCAAACAGCCTCACTTGATACTTCAAGTCCCATTTTTGAAGACTTAGGCACATAAGCTCATTTAAAACATGGAAGAATATCCATTTCTTCAAACCACAGTCTAACCTGTTCTGTGATGTTTAATAGATGCCTAACCTGCTTTCAGCTCCAACTACCCCATAAAGATTTCTTGTATCGACCAGCAGGGTTGAAGACATTTTTGAATAAGTTGACTTAAACCACAGTCTATCAGTCAGCTTTGACCACAGCAAAAACAGGTTCTGCGATTGCTAGAAAAGAAATTCATACTTGAGAATTTTCTACCCAGGAAAGTTATACTTGAGAATTGAGTTATAAAACTCAAATTATGAACAAATCATAATTAAAATAAATCATACTAAAATTTCAATCTTGCTCATTTATTAACCTTTCAGAACAAGAAAAACTTCTTTTCAAAGGACAGAAATGGGGATATTAAAAAAAAAAAAAAAAAAAAGCTTCAGGAAAGTAATTAACTTCTAATTAGGTAAGCTTCTCCAAAAGCTAACAGATTTTTTCTTCCTATTTCATTTATTAATGAGAACTATCTACCTTAAATAAGGCTCACATTTCTCAAATAAAAATTAAATCTTCAGGACCTATACAATTCTTAAGTAATCTCTCACCCAAACTAACTTCATTTTTCTTCCCAGGTGCTTACACTAAGTAGAAAACATTTTCCACTGTTGTGGAATCTTTTCTTCCACTAGGATACCCCTGCTTTAGAGCCAAAGTGAGTTCAATCTCTTCAAATCTAAATGCTTTACCAAAAGAAGTCCAAAAGCATAAGAAAAGCTATTTGCAGTTCTTTTAAACACAGATACAGAAACTTGGAGGTAAGAAACTAAGCTTTAATAATAGTCATTTTGGGGAGCTAAGATAGAACTCAAAAATTGTTAAGAATTAGAAACCTTCTAATTCCTAATTTGCCTATAGAAAAAACTTTAGAATAGTCAACCGAGTGACATGTATACATATTTTTTCAGTACTTTGAGTTTCACCTCTGAAGCTCTCCAAGCTAATACAACTTGACCTACTATGTGACACACACACACACAAAAGCTTCTTAAAAACATAACCCAATCTATCCACAAAATTCTCGAACTGATACAAACCTTCTTAAAAGAAAAAAAAGGGGTGGGAGTGGTGGTCACACTTTTAATCCTAGCACTCTGGAGGCAGAGGGAGGTGGATCTCTGTGAATTTGAGGTCTACATAGCAAGCTCCAGACTGCCAGAGCTACATAATGAGACCCTGTCTTGAAAAACTTTAAAAGGAGGAGGAAGGGGAGGACTCTCAAAGAGAAATCATTTAAGAGAATTATTGAAGCCAAGAGCAGTGGGACATGTCTATAGTCCCAGCTACTGAGTTTGAGACCAGCCTAAACACTGCCTCAAAAGGGGCAGTGGCAGGCATGATGGAGCTTATCTACGATTGCAGCACTCGATTCTAGCACGAGTGTGGCTAACGCGGGAAGGGCGAGCACTCCAGGCTAACCTAAGTTAAATAACAAGAACTGGTCTCAAAACAATCATTACTACTTCTAAGCTGTGTTTCAAATCTTTGAGGGTTAATCACATTTTTAAAAACTAGGAACTGAATCTTTATGATGATGCTGTTGATGTGTGTATGGCATATGCTAAATGCAAGCGTGCATAAGTATGAAGGTCGGAGAACTTTCAGAAGTTGGTTTCCTCCTCTGCCCTGTGAGTTCCAAAGATCAAACTGAGGTCATCAAACTTGCATAGCAATCACCTCCACCCCATGAGCTATCCTGCTCATGCACAGACCGACAACTTCTTAGGTATTCTTCTGAGATCTAAATTAATAATCTAACTATAAATCCTGCCTACTAAGACTATACCATGCTGATATATTGATATTCAACTTTAAGTCAAGCATGATGGAGCATGCTTGTAATCCCAGAGTCTAGAGAATCAGGAGTTCAAAGTCATCCAGAGAGTTCCAGGCCAGCTTGGCAACCTCAAAAAAACAAACAAAAAACAAGAAACTAACTTCAACAAATATTTTCTAGTCAGTTCTACTGTATCTCCAAAATGTCACCTACCCTGTAAGACAGGAATCCCTCATTCAAAATGGAAGTGTTCTTCAAAAGATATATTGTGGGAAAATCTATCAAGACTCAAATACCAATTCACTGGTGGCTAAACTAAGCCCAACCAATTCTCTCACATAAACTTTCCTAACGTGTTTGTTTATTTCAACTACTGACACTTTTTTATAGGTGAGATCAAATTCAATTATCTACACAGAAATTACCCACATGGTATCTTAGAACATGAGGGCCAGGTGAAGATGGTACACTGGCCTTGTTTTCTTCTCTCTCCAGTCTATCCAAGCATGACATACTCCAAGAAGATTCCTCTATCTTAAGCTAAGAATTGTGCAGAGTCTCACCTCCTGACTTTTTTAAAGCATATAATGTACATAAATACATATAAATTTAAATATTGGCATTTTTACTTCTAATGGGCAAGTTTTTTACGTTTTTTTGTTTGTTTCGTTAGTCTCTACAGTAAGCATTTATTGCTTTTATAATGAAAGCAAACTGTGTTCAAAATATAATCTTTATATAGAATAGACCCTTGATAAAAATCAAAAGATATTTGTATACTTCCACTTTGCAATTAAAAAGCCATGGGTCCAATCATTACCCCAAGGAGCTCCCAAATGAGAAAGGGATATAGACATGACTCACACCTGTTTCTCAGTGGTTTTCTTTCTGGCTTCTACTCTCTCTTCCAGTTCTTCCAGATCGTCATTATCAATATCGTCATCATCATGTTCATCATCATCAAATTCATCTTCATCAAGACCTTCTTCTTCATCATCCTCTATTTCGGCTCCAGAGTCTTCATCATCGTCATCTTCGTCATCCGCACTCTCCTCTTCCTCTTCCTCCTCTTCGTCTGTTGCATTGCCTGCTTTACCCTCCATATTACTTAGATCTGAAATCAAAAGTGCCTGCAAGCCATTCTGTAATTTGATGTATCTAGAGAAAAAAAACAACCATTCAGAAAGAACCCACATGTGTAAAACACACCAAATACTACATAAGTACCCCTCCACTTACCCTAAGTTCAGTTACTCACCAACCATAGTTCAAACATATTAGTTAATATACTTTTAAATAGTGTACCATTCCATCCAGTCCAGGGCATGAATAAATACTTCATAAAAATGATAATTATTTGTCCTGATTTATATACATAGATAGATAGATAGATAGATAGATATAATTACTATATCATTATCATATATAAATCATCATATAAATAATTATATACTTATATATATAATTATCATACACACACACACACACACACTATCTTAGTCACTTAATATCTGTCAGGTTTTTGTTGTTCTTTTGGTTTTGGTTTGGTCTTTTTTGACAAGGTCTATCTACATAGCCCTGGGTGCTCTGGAACTCACAACATAAGCCAGGCTGGCCTTTAACTCACATATGAGATCCGCCTGCCTCTGCCTCCCAAGTGCTGGGATGAATGAACTATCACACCCAGCAATAGCTGTCAGTTTTATTAGATGGACATCAACGGTATCATGCCAATACTTGTGTTCAAAAGTACCCTTTAATTACTTAATGACGGTCTCTAAAGCTCAAAACAGGTAATGCTGGTAATCTGGACACAGAGAAACCATAAAGTGTCTCCTTTAAGAGAAAGAAAAGTACTGAAGTAGCACAAGACAAGTACACTGCTGCAGCCCAGACCAATTGCGGCAGTGTAAGCAAACGCAGACAAGGATTTCGGGTTGCTAAAACGCCAGAAGGTTGTGGCCCATCGGCTCTTCATCTTTTCAACTGTATAGCTGTGAAAAGTCTTATACAAATGGTGTCTACATTACTTATTAGTAAAATTAATCCTTGGGCGGGCTATTGCTGACTGGGAAAGAGACACTACCATCCCAGCTCAAAAGTAATTGTAATAACCTTGCAGACCTTCAAGTCCTGGCATGTGTGGGAACAACTGCAAGCACATCATAAAAACCATTCCTGGAATAAATGCTGATCTTCCCAGGAAGAGATAAAGCCTTTAATTGATAGAAGCTAAAAGAGCCTAGATAGAGAATTAGCACACCTGGAAAAACAGATAGTTCACCCTTAAGAGTGTTTGCCCTTTTGTTAATGTAGAAATAGTATGCCTACACAAACTTAGAAGTAAACATTCCCAGGATTTAAAAAGGGAGATAGCCTTCTAAACCAGCAAGAGCCAATAGATAAGGATCAAAATTTATAACTGTGACCCAGGGAAATTGATACATACAAAGAAGCCTTAAAACCATAAAACACCCCCTGGCATCTTAGAGTCATACTGCCTGTCTGACCAAGGTAAATGAAAATATAATTCAGTCAGTGTGACATCCAGCTATTTGCCAGCTATTATCCAGCTAATTGGCCATTGTGTCAAATGGTCTCTGATAGTAAATACAAACTTTAAAGCTTGCAGCTGCAGAATGAAGGACACCCCTATCTGCACTGGTTCCTTTTGATATATGCCTGACACCTGCATACCCTTAGAAAAACAAACCTGCATTTGTTATTTAAGCTACAGAAAAGTTTTTGTCTCTGGTAGTAGTAGTAGTAGCCTCTCTTCTCCTTAGCATGTATACTGTTAGTTTCTTTTTCTATTAAAAAGTGTGTGTCGTTCAAAGTGTGATTGTGCATGCCATTGAGTCCAGAAAGAACAGCGCCTGTGCTTGTTTGTCATATTTCTACACCGTTCACCCTCCTCCATGGATTGTCTGTGTAGTGTAACCCGTCCTGCTAGAGGCTGGATCCCTAGCACTACAGTAAGTGCAAATCTTCTACCATGAAATCACAACCTCAAACTACAAAAGCTACTCTATTTTACTAATAGAGAAAGCATTAAATGTATATGTATAATATACGTTGGTTTGACATTATTGGTATTATTCATGGTTTCAAGCTGGGGAAGAAACCTTTAAGGCAAAATTAGTTTTAGCTGGAAAGAAATGAAGGGACAGTTTATTGTCTTATGTTCTTTGAATTTTTAATCATAAAATACATTTACACATTCAAAATACTGGGTTTAGGGTTGTTACATTTACTTAGTATGTGTAAGGCACTAGATTCAATCCCTAGGACTAAAAATAAAAGCCAGGTGTAGCAGTTCATGCTGCTACCCTAGTACTGGGAAGGCTGAGAGAGACGGATCATGAGTTCCTGAGTTTCAAGACAGCCTGGACCACACAGCATGGAATAATAATGAATAATCAATTTTAAAAAAATATTCGCAGGGCAGTGGTGGCGCATGCCTTTAATACCAGCGCTCGGGAGGCAGATCTCTGTGAGTTTGAGGACAGCCTGGTCTACAGAGTGAGTTTTTGAGGACAGCCAGAGTTACAAAAGAAAAACCCTGTCTCGAAAAAAAAGAAGAAAGAGGAGGAGGAGGAGGAAGAGGAAGGGGCGGCAGAAGAGGAGGAGGAGATAAAGAGTCTACCAAAACAGAAGACAACCTAGGAAAACAGGTATCCATATTCAAAGCAGTCACGCCAGGTGAGCACCAAAGCACACCACAGCAACAGGAGCTCACTGGTGTGCTTCTATAAAATGCATTTTACCATTGTACAGGTTTCCAAAGCTGAAAAAAAAAAGACTGTATCTCAAAAAAACTTAACCCCACAGACTGGTAGTCCTGTAGGAAAATGACTCTTATTTAGTAAAGCTATTGTATCAATTTGATGACCAGTGTCTATTATAGCCTGCTCCCATTTACACTAATTTTTTTACGCATTTACACAATAAACACCTGTTTAACAACTCTGTGTGAGATATCATGCTGAATTAGAAAAAAGTGTTAAGATCAGTTTTCACCACCAGGCACACACTGTTTAGTAACAAGATCAGGAAATTAGGAATGACAGGGGTAAACACAGAATATTCTTGAAAGAAGGAAGCAATCAGGGAAAGCCACTGAAACAAAATACATTTAAGGCAAGGCTTTAAGTTGAAAGAGTATTAAGCAGAGGTCTGGGGAGATGGCTCAGTGGATAAAGCACCTGCTACACACACGTGTGAGGATGGAGTTCAGATCTCCAGAGCCCACATAAAAGCTGGACATGGTAGCCTCCATCTATAATCCTAGTGCTCCTATGGAGATGAGAGGCAGAGACAGGACACTCTCCAGGAGCTAGTGGGCAGCTAGCTTGTCATACTCAGAAACAACAGAAGACACTGGCTCAAACCAAGCGGAAAGCAAGGACTAGCATCTAAAGTTGTCCCCTGCCCTCTACCGCATGTGCATTCACACAGATGGAACAGGAAAAGTGTGGATTCATCTCCATACCATATCAAAATCATATTTAAACAATAAAAGAGTTAGTGGTTATGTTTTGTTCTGTTTATGCTTGAGAATAAAATCATAAGATTTGGCAAGCAGAAATGGCCATTAACAGATCATAAAATTTACAAATTATGAAAATTTGATCAGATTAGTGAAGAAAACAAATGGTTATTTAAACACAGATCTTTTAATAATTTAACTACAGATCTAAATACACATGATAGCATATTAATTCTACTCCCCCCAAAAAAAATAAGTCTAAGTTTCAGATCAATAAATAAAAAAGTACAGGAAGGCTTGGGATAATACGCTCAATTATTAATTGTGATGGTTTGAATAAGAATGGCCCCGATTGGCTCATAGATTTGAATGCCTGGTCACCAGGGAATAGCATGATATAAAAGGATTAGGAAGTATGGCCTTAGAGGAAGTGTGTCGCTGGAGATATGCTTGGAGGTTTTCAGAAACCCAAGCCAAGCCCAGTGGCTCTCAATTCCTGCTGCCTGTGGGTCCGGATGCAGAACTTGCAGTCACTCTTCCAGCACCGGGTCTGCCAACAATGAAGGGCAGAGACAAGCAGATTCTGAGAATTTCACTAGCCAGCCAGCTCTGGCTCAGTGAGATATCTGTCTCAAGGCAAAATCCATTCGTGCTTAGACTCAGCTGTACCCCCAGCCCAATGGATGTGTTATGAATGCATAGAAAACACACACAAGTTATTTGGTGGCTAATAATAGATACAGTGATTGTGAGAACTTTTCAACTTTTCTTTTTGTTATCTAAATTTCCTACATGACCACATAATATTCATAATTATTGTTATTTAACATCTTTTAACTACTAAAAAAAAAATCAATGAATACAAAAGTTCTATCTTCCTTTTCTATATACATTTAAATAATTTTTTTTTTTTAGGTTAAGAATAAAGGTGCTGATGCACACCTTTAATACCAGCACTCAGAAGGCAGAGGCCGGTGTATCTGAGTTTGAGGCCAGCCTGGTCTACAGAGTGAGTTCCAAGACAGACAGAGAAACTCTGTCTAGAAAAAAAAAAAAAAAAAAAAAAAACAAAAAAACAAAAAAACAAAAAAAAAAAAACATGCTGCAATCTGGAGATGGTGGCACAGCTGTAAGAACAGCCTTTGCAGGCAGCAGCAAGAGAATCACAAGTTCAAGACCAACCTGGATTACATAGTGAGTTCCAAGTCAGCAAAGACAACATAATGAGACCCTATCTCAAAAAACAACCAAACCAAACAATAGGCTTATACAAATACCACTTAGCATCTATAAACATAGTTCACATGTAAGTGCTTGCTGTATGCTCAACACAAGCTTCCATGTGAATGAGATATACAATTTCGCTATGGGTTATTATTTCTATATTGGTACTTCTTGTTTTGTAATTTTCCTATTTATATGTTTTCTAGGAAATAAAGATATTTATAGAAATTGGCCAGATATAAATTTAATCTAAGAAATTTCTTGGAAAAAATACAAGAGTTCTACAAAAATGCCTAGAAGTCATGCATTCATATAATCTATAAATAGTATTAGAGAATCTACAATGTGCTAGGCACAGAACGAATAAAGCAAACATGTTCTCCATATTTATGAAGTTTTAGCCTTCAAACATTCATTAAATTGAGTTACTAGGGGAACAGAACAGTTAAAAGAAAATTAAAGAGCTGGAAAGATGGCTCAGTGAATAAGATGGCTGCTCTTACAGAGGACCTGAGTCTGATTCCCAGCATCCACATGGCAGCTCACAACTGACTGTAACTCCAGTTTCAGGGTATCCGACACTCTTCTGACCTCTGTAAGCACCAGGCATGCCCATGGTACACAGAAACATACAGACAAAACACTCAAACACATAAAATGTTAAAAAAAAAAAATTTAAAAATCAGCCGAGCAGCATCACGCACACCTCTAATCCCTGCACTAAGGAGGTGGATCTCTGTGAGTTTGAGGCCAGCCTGGTCTACAGAGTGAGCTCCAGGACAGCCAGAGTTACAATAGAGAAACCTAGGGGGAAAAAAATTTAAAAAATCAAATAAAGAAGCCAGGTGCTATGGTGCATGCTTTTAATCCCAGCACTCAAGAGGCAGAGAGAGGCAGGTGGATCTCTGAGTTCAAAGCCAGCCTGGTCTACAGAGCCAATTCAATAACCGGGGCTACACAGGGAAGCCCCACCTCAAGAAAAGAAAAAAAGAAAAGAAAAAGAAGGGGACGAGGTTGGGGGGACACGCCTCTTCAACCAGTCTTAACACACCCTAAAAATCTAAGCAGTAGCCTTCAGAGTAATCTTAGAACACCATGCTCCCTATGCCACTTTCACACAAAGAACACAGAAATTCTTACTTGGCATTCGCCAGCTGTCACTTACTCTCTTCCTGACTCTCTCCATTACCTATCACACTTCCAATGCCTGCTTTGCTCTCTACTGCTGTGATAGACACCATGACCAGAAGCAACTTGAAGAGGAAAGAGTTTGTTTCATCTTACCCTTTATCATCATGAAGGGAAGTCCAGGCAGCAACCTGGAGGCAGGAAATGAAAACAGAGACCACGGGAGAGCACTGCTTACTGGCCTGCTCTCCATGGCTTGCTCAGCCTGCTTTCCTGCACAACCCGGACCACGAGCCCAGGGGTGGTGCTGCCCACAGTGGCCTGGGCCCTCCCACAATCGCTGAGCAGGAAAATGCCGCACATACTTTCTTACAGGCCAATCTGATGGAAGCATTTTCTCAACAGCAGTTCCCTCTTCCCAGATGACCCTAGTTTGTATTAAGTTGACAAAAAAAAAAACAAAAAACAAAAAGAGCAAAGCTGACCCCTTGTCAACTTGACAAATACACCCCCATTAAACCATAGCCTTTCCTTTCTTGTTTATCTCTAAGACTTCATGTTACCATCACAACACAAAACATAGTATAACCTTCAAAGCCCCACAGTCTTTTAAAAAATTCAGCATTTTAAAAGTTCAGTCTCTTTAAAATAACTTCTCTTTTTAAAAAAACTGTCTCAATTGTGAGCTTCTGTGAAATCAAAAATAACTTACATATTTCTCATTCCGAAAGGGAAGAAACAGGGCAGTTACAATTAAATCAAAGTAAAACTAACATCCGGCACTGTACATTAAATCCTGTAGCCCCATTGCATGGTATTCAATCATGATTCCCTGGGCTCCAAAGAGCGTGGGTAGCCCACCTCTCTGACTGCCATTCACAGCATGCAAAACTCATAGGCTCAGGTGGTTCCACTCCACGGCTCCTATAGTTCTTGGCTGTGTCCTGTGTTCCTGACATGTCCCATATCCTAGAGTGTCCACTGCAACTGAGGCTGAACCTTCATCAATCACCCCCCAGGACCCTCAGCAGGGACTTGACCCTGCTACATGGTGCCAAACTTCAGCAGCTCTCCATGACCTTTCATGTTCTCAAAAACAATACCAAGTGGGAGTTTTTTACACATCATCCAGTTTAGCTATCACCTTAAAACGCAGTCTTAGCCATTTATCCTCTGGACCTTAAGACAGTGGTTCTCAAACTTCCTAACGCTGTGACCCTTTAACACAGTTCCTCATGTTGTGGTGACCCCAACCATAAAATTACTTTCATTGCTACTTCATAACTGTAATTTTGCTACTGTTATGAAACATAATGTAGATATCTGATATGCCAGATGGTCTTAGATGACCCCGTGAAAGGGTCATTCACCCCCGCCCCCCAAAGGGTCACAACCCAGAGGTTGAGAACCACTGCCCTAAGGAAACACTTCCCAGAAAATTTCACTTCAGTGATGCTGGTCTCATTAATCACAGCTGATTCTTTAGCACCAGCTAACCAGCATCAGCTGTCCCACTAAAGCAATGCTTTTATTTCACTGGTACTTGTCTTTTGTTAATCAGATTCTTAAGCCCCAGCTGACCAAAACCAAAGATTCTTAATTCAAAATATTGCATGAATAACCTCAATACAGTCTTTGAGGGACTCTGAAGCTTTCCTGAGACTTCACAACCCAGCCTCTAATCTCACCTCTTCCAACATTCTTATCTTCTGGCTGGGCTGTGATGGTGCACACCTTTAATCCCAGCACTCTGGAGGCAGAGGCAGGCGATCTCTGTGAGTTCCAGGCCAGCCTGGTCTACAGAGTGAGTTCCAGAACAACCAGAGTTATAACAAAGAAACCCTGTCTCAAAAAACAAAAACAAAAAAAGACTTCCTTATATTATCTTCTGAGATCCCTCAGAATAGCCCACTAATCTGAGTATTCAAAGGCTTTTCCAACCCAAGTTCCAAACACTTCAAGAATCTTCTCAAAATAATATGGTCAGGTCTATCACAGCAATGATCTATTCTCTGGTACCAATTTATATCCTACTTAGCTTTATTACCACAGCTCTCTACTGATGTAATAATAAACAACATGACCAAGAGCAACTTCAGGAGGAAAGGGTTTATTTCATTTTACAGCTCACAGTTCCATCATGAACCTGGAAGCCAAAACTAAGGCAGAGATGACAGAGGACCACTGCTTACTGGTTTACCCTCCCAGGCTTGTTCATTCATACAGCCCAAGACCACCTGCCAAGGATGGCACTTCCCAGAGTGCACTGGGCCCTCCTAAATGTCCCACAGACTTTCCTACATGCCAATCTGATGGAGGCATTTTTTCAATAGCAGTTTTCTCTTCTCAGAAGACCCTAGCCTGTGTTAGGTTGACAAAAGACTAAACCACACAAAGTTTTTGTCATACCTGCCACTATTCCCCTCACTTCTTAGACAACCACTTAAATACACCACCATGCCTCTGGGGGAATGAATCAGTCTTCAGCACTTGTATGCACACTGTGACTTCTTTTCTTACACTTTCTCCACTCCTTCTTCCACTTCACAGATTTTTCTCTCCCTTCAAAAACCAATCGTTCCGAAGATATACTGGATCTTGTTACTTCCTGATCATCTGAGGATTATCTTCACCCTCAAATTCTTTAAGTATTAAACATATCTCCTCCATCCCGAAGAAGCTCCCTTTATTCTTGGCAATTTGTTATACTAAAATTTCTCATCCCTTCCACTTTAAACCAATCTTCTTGGACTAGAAAGATGGCTCAGTAGCTAAAAGCACTATTCCAGAGAACCTGAATTCAGTTCCCATTACCCAGATGGTGGCCAACAACTATAATTCCAGTTCCAGAGGATCTGAAGCCATCGTCCAGCCTCTGTGGGTACCAGGGATACATATGGTACACAGATACGCAGGCAAAACACCCATTCACATAAAAAACTAAAAATAATAATTGTTTTAATCTTCTTGGGGTCTGGGGGTTTAACTCAGCTAGTGGAGTGTTTGCCTGGCATTCACAAGCCCAGCACTGCATCAACTGGGCATGGGAACATATGCCTATAATCCTACCACTTAAGAGTTAGAAGTAGGAAGATCAGGAGTTCAAAGTCATCCTGGGATACATATTTGAGCTTAACACCAACTTGGAATATATGAAACTCTGTAGATGAATAGAGATAAACCTCTTTTAAAAAAAAAAATCTTGAAATATACCTCTAGTGACCTGGTGACCTAAGATTTTATGCTTCCCCATTCATTCTTTAAACCAGTACAAAATGGCCTCTGCATCCTGATCATTCCTTTTAAAGTATTTCCACCAGGAATAATTTCTTAGGTCTCTAAAAGACGCCAATTCTTCTGTTACTGCACAGTATTGAGCAATCAGGATTACTGACAATCATTCCTTGCTAAAATGATCTCTTTTGGTGGGTCTTCATTTTAGTTTTCCATCTGCTTCTTCCTGACTTTCCAGTTTCCATTTCAATTGTTTATGGGTTGTTCTGCTATAGCTCTTAAAGGCCCTGAGCCTTAGAGAGATTAACTGGCTCAAAGTCACATAGCTTAGACAGGAAACTAAATACAGTGACTGAAGCCACCATACTTCACACATAACACCTATTGTGTTCATTTCAGTATCCATTCCCTGCCTCTACCACTACAGATAACACTGCCCCAAATCAAGTCCTCCTCTGGCCTCGAAGGGCACCAGGCACACAACATGGTGCACACGCATACATGCAGGCAAAACATTCATACACATTAACTTTAAAAATATAAAACAAATTTTTAAAAAGGACTGGAATTTGGATTCAGGTATCAAACCAAGAAATTGAATGTTTCAAAGTTCCTAGAATTTATACACAGATAAGTATACAATGATTTATTTTATAACTTTAAGGGCCTATGATTGCACCATTAATCTGTATACACACATGCCAAGGAAATTAATTCTCTCACATATTCAATGATGCTCTTATTAGACCATTGGGTTTTAGTAGAAAAGATCAACAAATAAGCCCAAGTTCTTACCATTCAATTCAAAAGGAAATTCTTATTTTTTCATATATGTGTCTGCTTTCTGATAACTTGAATTTGTCTAAGGTTCCTGCTCCTAAGCGAGTCACTCACTACACTAGAAAGTCAGCAGATATTAGTGACCTCGGTGCAATCCTTGGCTTGTGCTTCTTCTGTTCAACAGCATGTCAACATAATCAATGCTCAGAAATAGCCTGTACCTCATTCTGCATACTTTATTTCCTATTATAAGTATACTAAGAACTTATTAAAATAACCGGGCCAATGAGCTGGCTCCGCAGAAGGTACACGGCGGGCCTGAGCAACCACCTGGGTTGAGGTCACCCCCAGAACCCACACGTGGAAGGACAGAACCAAATCTGCCAGTTGTCCTCTGGCCTACACACCCATGCTGTAGCACATGCACTGCTTCCCCCACTACACACACAGAAATAAAGGTGGTTATTCCTTAGGCCTGACAGTCTGAGCAAAGTTCAAATTGGAAAGGACTGCCTGTTCATGTTTCTTTACTATCCCCTGTAGAAATACAGAAAAGCAGATTAAACAAGAAAGTCCTTTTCCTGATGTCAGTCAATCCAAACTCCCCAGCATTACGCACTCACTTTAGAAAAGTGCTGTCCATCTAGAACTTCTATCCTATCCAATAAACACTTGAGTAATCCTTCTGGAAGGAAAGGGAATTAACACTCACCTGGTATTTAAGCAACCACCTTAAAAAGCTTAACAGGGGCTATGAGTTAGCTCAGTGGGTAAAGGCACTTACCACCATGAAGCACAATCTGAGTTCAATCCCCCTACTCCCATGGTGAAGAGAGAATTGACTCTGGTAAGTTGTCCTGATCTCAACACTTTTGCAACTAAGTGTGTGTGTATGTGTGTGTGTCTCTGTGTGTGTGTGTGTGTGTGTGTGTGTGTATGCGCGCACACACACACAAATATTAAATAAATAAATGTAAAACATTTAAAGCTTAACAGGTGTCCTGGGGGTATTGTCACCAACTCAAAAAGGGCTAAATACAAATTATAGAGAAAAATAAAATTCTGCAGACTACTAATAAACACAAACTGGTACATCTTTGAAGACATTATTTCACTACAATATTCCTCTAAACAGATCCTTCTCTGATGCTTATTCACATATTCAATGATGACTATGTACTATAATGGACCATGGACAAAGTGCTACAGTTCTAGTTCTGATGTTTTCCACTTTTATTTTAAGACAATGTGGTGGTGCATGCCTATAAATAATCCTAGCACTCAAAAAGCAGAGACAGGAGAGACTCTCCCAAATTTGGATCATCCTAGTCTACATAGTGAGTTCCAGACTAGCCAGAGATAGTGAGAGCCTGGCAAGAAAAAGAAAGAAAAGAAAAGGGAGGGAAGAGAAGAGAAGAGAAGAGAAGAGGTCAATTTGAGAGCTCAGTACATGGCCCTGGCTTTCCTGGAACTCACTCTGTAGACCAGGCTGGCCTCAGGCCTGCCTCTGTCTCCAAGGGCTGTGACTAAAGGCATGTGCCACCATGCCCAGCTGCATAATCTCCTTTTTGGAGTCTTCCTTTTCCTTGTACCACAGCTAGCTCAGTTTATTCAGGTGAGGTTTGAGTCACCCTTCATTACACATGATTGGAGCATTGGAAGATTAGTAGAGATCGTACAGGCTACCATTCACTGAACTGAGGTCCAAGTCCTCTCTCAGACATTTTTGGAAGAAGCCATCTAGCCATTCTAGTTTATCACTTCCTGCTTCAATCTTTACTTTAACACACATACTTCCATTAGGGATTCCATAATGTGCTTGATTCCATTAGGTGCTTGATTTCGCTTCCCCCTCCTCAGTTTGCTTTGAACCAGGGTCTTATAGTCCAAGCTATACAAGCAAGGATGACTCTTGACTTCTGATTCTCCTTCCTCCACCTCCCCAGTGCTGGGATTATAGGGGTACACTAACATGCCCCACTTTCATTTCATTTTTTTAAAAATGTCTGTATCCTCCTACACTGTAAGTTTAATTATCTTTGTATGTCACCTTGGATAAAATGTTACTTATTGCAGTAAATTTGACCACGGTACAGAAATGCTAGTTTGGCATCTGGCACATAAGTTTAGTTTTGGTTAAATCAATTTGCAGAAAATAAGGTCAATGAACACATCTAAAGCATTCAGAACAGCATTTGATACATTTCATATTATTTAACTATTATTAGGTAACTTTGTATGAAATGGGGAAAACAAAAAACATTAAAGCCTGTACTAAAAATTTTATCTGGGAGGCAAAACTCAAACAACATTATTACTTTCAACTTGATCACTTACATATTTACTACACCTTTGACAAGAAAAAAAGTTATCCCTAATTTATAAAGATACCTTGACTCTGACAGCCTGACAAAAATAATACAGAGAAATTAAGCTTGTTTTAAAATAGGGGCTGAGTTGCTCTTTCTGGACCTCAGTTTCAGTTGTTTGTAAAGGAGCGGGGAAAAGATGATCTCTAGGGTTCTTTCCTACTCTATAACACACTGTAGACTTATAATAAATTTGGACCTAAACTACCTTGGCTTCTAACTCACCTGAGTAAGAAGCTCATAAAATATTAGCAAATAGTGCTGATTTTGTGTCAGGTGGCCAGTTTCATTATAAGCTCTTGAACTACTCATCCTTCTGCCTGTTCCTTCCAAATGTTGGGATTCCAGGCTTAAAAGTTTGTGGGTTTTTCGTTTGTTTTTGTTTTTCAAGACAGGGTTTCTCTGTTGTAACTCTGGCTGTCGTGGAACTCACTCTGTAGACCTGGCTGGCCTTAAACTCAGAGATCCACCTGCTTCTGTCTCCTAAGTGCCCGGTTTGTCTGTCTAATTCTGAGAGAGAAAAACTCCCTGGGTTTCAATTTCCTCAACCAGTAAAACGAAGCTGTTAGATAATATGAACTATTTCAAGAACAAAGTAGCAACATTTTATGAAACAAACTAACTCTTTAATTTATTCAGGTCGGGGTTCACCACAGATAATTGAAACATTAGATGGGATCTCACAAACCTACCATTCACCCAACTGAAACCCAAGTCCTCTCTAATACATTTTTGGAAGAACCCATCTAGGCATTCTAATTATGGCGAACTACCCATGGCACAAGCCACTTCGTTTTAGGCTAGCTATGGTGGTGTAAAGTTATTTTACAAAAGCTACATCATCTTCTTTCACACCTTTTTACTCTCTTTCACTTAAGGGACTCATGTATTTTTGGTATTTAAAAATAACACACATCTCAAATAGCCTCCTCTCCAAAATTAAGATCGCCAACTGTCAACCTGTCCTTGTAACACACCAAACCCGCCTTACCATCCATCCATCCTCAAGAAAACCTCAGTTCCTACTTTAATGAAAGTCAAAATTACCCGGACAATGGTGGCACACGTCTTTAATCCTAACGCTTGGGAGGCAGAGGTAAGCCTGGTATACAGAGTGAGCTCCAGGACAGCCAGGCTACCCAGAGACTCCTTCCGGAACATCCCAAATTGCCCTTGCCACCTCCACTCAAACACATTTGGGATGGGAAGTAATAACGCCCTGTTGCTCCTCGGGGAGACACGGAGACCAGAAGTCACGGCGGCACCAACCGAAGCCCGCACCCTGCTCTCCCCAGTCCGAAGCTCTTCCCTCACCGGTACTGCTTGGGGTCGCTGGGAGATTTGATGATCTCAGGGTCGCCGGCATTACTGAGGAACGCGCTCCGTCCCTCCTCCTCAGATTCATCTGCTCCTAGACGGGCAACGCGGCCGCTCTCGCCCGAGTCCTGTCCATTGGGCTGTAGGTCCGGGCAGCTGCAGGTGGACTTCGCCTTGTTTCTTCCAGGCATGGTCAGCTTAGGAAAGTGTCTCGCAGATTCTTCGCACAGACCCCGTGCTTCGATCCGCCCCAGAGCCGTGAGCTTCCTCCCGGCCTCACACCACAACTTCCTCCCGGTGGCACAGACTGCAGCACCCGCGACTCTCCTCAGCATTCACCAGCAAGTCGTAGCGCTGGACATCCCGCTCCCCAGGCCCACCTCCTCCTCCCACTCCTCCAGCCACTCCTCCTCCGCGTCCCAGGGGCGGCGGCGGCGGCCGCCGGCGTTGTTGCTGCCGCAGCCGCTGGGGAGGACAGGCCTGAACCCCTCCTCCAACCCGGCCTCGCTCACACCGACTTCCCTCATCCCACCCGCCTGACAGCCGATGACGCTGAGGATGATAACCAATCACAAGGCGGGGCAGCCGTCACGTTTGCGGAGACAGCCAATGGGAGCAGGGAAGGCGAGGGGCCAATAGGAACCGGCCGGGTTCCTGGCGCACCCAGAGAACATTTCGAAACCTGACGTGGGCGGGGCGAAGGGGAAGAGGCGGAGGATGATGGGAGAAGCTTTGCTGCGATTGTGACGTGCGGGGAAGGCTGTTTTTGGGAAACCGCGTAGCGCTCCGCGTCTCTGAGAAAATACTCCCCAGCGAGCCGAGCTGGTGGATGCTCGTCTTGCTCCTCACCCACTCGCGGTGTATTTCTGGTTCTGCTCTCAGAATGGAGGCAGAGCCTTTAGCTGTGACTCAGCAAGTCTTTTTTAAAGCCGAGCACCGGAAATCTTTCTACCTCTCCTGAGATGGACGCCGTTCTTGTGGGTCACTAAGTACCGGAAATAACTACTGGACCTTACGGTCCTGAAGGCTGCTAAGCCGTTAGTGCTTTTCACGCCCCAAGTCCGAAAGAGTGCTAAATGACCGGTTTGAGTTTGCTCACTCTTGTATGTGAAATGTTCTTAGAGGTTCCCCACAGTCTGGAGTCCTCAGCCTAACCCTAAGTTTAGCCAACTTCTACTGAAAAGCAAAAACGTGTCAGGCTGCTGGCCTTGTGTGTCTTTCCCAAGGTTTATTGTTTTCCAGAGCCTTTGCTGAGACTGGAACAGACACACTATAAAAAGCAGTCGACGAGATACAGTATGCTGATACCATTGGGTAGTGAGATCCTACCACATGGCGGAAATAAACGTCTTCAATGTGAATAAACGGAAAAAGATTTGAAACCGGCTTCTGAATCTCAGGTGCTGAAGATATAGCCATGAACAAAATAGAAATCCTTGTGAATGGTAGCCCACGCCTTTAATCTCAGCATTCAGGGAAGCAGAAGCAGGTGATTCTCTTTGAGTTAGATTAGATGATTAAATTAAATTAGCGTGGTTTACATTAGCAGTTCCAGGCCAACCAGGGATGCCTACTGAGACCTGTCTCAAAACCAAACAAATCCTTGCCTTCTTGAAGCTTACTTTCTTATGGGAAGAAACAGGCTATAAAGTAAATGATACATTCAAAAACCAATAAATGCTAGGACTACGATACAGATAGGAAGATAAAGCATTGGGGAGGACAGGTGAAGCAGGGCAGAAGTATTTTAAAGTATTAAAATAGCCCACTTTCAGTACACTTTCAAAGATTTATCAGTTTTTTAAGCAACTCCACAGGACTCCTCATTCAAGGAACCTTCATCTGTGTCTCTCCAGTACTAGAATGGCTGCCCAGTAAAAAATAAAACCAGTAGTAAATGTTTGCTGTTGAACAGATACCTGAAGTGACATAGTCTGTTTTGTACACAGTTGTGTGTGCTTTTATTCTCTCCGAAACAATAATGCCATAAATAAAAAAATCTTCAGATTCAACTATCAATTTCATTTTCCTAAGTAGAAAAAGAATGTATAGGCTTAAGTGTGATTTGCTAGGTTTCCCTATAGTGAAACATATCATTATTTGTTTAACTAAACAAATGAAGCCCTGCTATGTGCCAGAAATTGAAAGTAATGAACAAATATTTCCCCCTTCTCTTGAGCTTACAAGAGCGCTAGTGAGAGACAGACTTTAGAGAAGCACAGAATGCTCAGCTCAGCGGCACATATACTAAAGCTGGCCAGATAAAGAGAAGATCAACATGGCCCTGCTCGTGGATGAAAAGTTCCATATTTTTCTAAAGTATCCTGGTAATATGATAATATACTTCAGGGCTTTCCTGTCTCTTTCCCACTCTAGGCCCAAGAGCAGTAATTAAAGGCAAAGATAATGTCTCTGTAACTTACCATTTTTACCTCTTTTTTCCCCAGTATAGAAATTTGAGTACAAAACCCAAAAAAAGAACACAAATTTTAAGGAGATACACAGACAGATGTTTAATTCAGAGGGTTTTCCCAAAGAAGGGAAATTTAAGCTAACATTTAGAAACCGTATAAGGATTGATGCGGAAATGAAATGAAATGAAAAGCTCTGAGTGGGGTTAGGTTGGTGATCTGGAAGCAAAAGGGGAAGGGGTCCATAGCAAAGATCATACAGAACATTCCAGAGAGCCGGGCAGTTGTGGCATATGCCTTTAATCCCATCACTCGGGAGGCAGAGGCAGGCAAATCTCTGTGAGTTCAAGGCCAGCCTGGTCTACAGAGTGAGTTCCAGGACAGCCAGAGTTACAACAGAAAAACCTTGTCTCAAAAAAAAAAGAAAGAAAGAAAAGAAGAAAATAAGAACATTCCAGAGAATAAGCTGCCTGTTTTGTGCAGCATTTGATTCCCAGATCTTAGAATGTTCTCCAACAAGCTAGGTTCAAATGAAGACATGGAATGATCATAATTTGTTTTCTAAGTGAGTTCTATGACAGCCAGAGTTACAGAGAAACCCTGCCTTGAAAAACCAAAAATAAAATAAAATAAATAAAACCTATTGGAGGCTGGAAAGATAGCAAACATGAGGACCAGAGTTCTGATCCCCAGAACCCACATAAAATTCCAGCTCTTGAAAAGGGGATTCCCAGGATAAGTTAACTAACTAGACTGGCCAAATTGGCAAGCTCTGGAGTCAGTGAGAATCCCTGCCTCAATGAGTTAAGTGGGGGGTGATTGAGGTAAGCATCAACTTCAGGCATCCACAGGAGTGTGCACATGTCCCCCTACATGTAGACATACAGACACGAACAAAAGGAAACTTTTAATGAATCGAGGCATGGAAGAGAGAAGGGCAAGTCTGAAAATGAGGGAATAGAATAGACATGTCTGTAATCTGACCTGTCGGAGGGACAGATCTGAACCTTACTCTTAAATGCTTAAGATTTGATGAGCATTTTTAGAATTACTTCAAGTGATAAAACCTATAGAAAATTACATAAAGTCTTACACTTGAGATACAGGGGAAAAAATTTCTTTTTTGGAGAATAGAGAAGCCAAAATTAAGTGGGGGGAAATGTTCCTCATACAGCAGTTTCAAATGCCAAAATCAATGGGTACATCTGCCCTCGCTCCAGTCTCCTTCTTCCCACTTAATCACTCTGATGCTTTCCTGCCTCTTCTCCTTAAGTTTAGATTTCAAAGGTAGCCTTTATGAGAGGATGACAGAGGTGTGGAGTTTGGACTCTGCATTAAGGGATACCATGAGCCCATTAAAGTTGCAAGCCCCAATTATCCCTTTTACTGTACAAAATTCCCTCATCGCAAAAGACAAAGGAACCATGCAGTTACTATGGCCATGTAGCGGTGGCAAGGAGTCGCCTTGGCCAGGTTTTTAGTTGATCCTAAGCAGTATGTGGTATATCACCATGGCTTAGGCTGAAAATAAAGAAGGAAAAATGATCCATCTGCCAGCCCTCAAGTTGGGGAGGCGAAGGTCAAATGGCCACTACCCAATTTTTAAGAGTGGGTTCTCTTACTTGAATCCCCTGTATGCATCACAAAGTAGTCTTGACCATCTCTCGGCCAAGACCACAACTGTGTTGGGCGCCTAGGTGGTAGCTAAGTCGCTAGCCATCAGCTCAGCTTCAGGGAATAAAGCACATGGAGGGTCCAGGCAGGGTATAGACAGGTCTTTGGTTGGAGGCTGAGAACCAGGGGAAACAGAATTCCCAGGAATCTTAGTTTATTGAAGCAAAGGTGGTTACATTAATAGTGGAAAAGGCAGGGGAGGGTCCTTGGCACCAAGGGACAGGGGCCATTGGTTAAGACAGGGATTCTGGAGTAGTACCATTTGCAAGTTGGAGGCTCATTGTCATTCTGAGGATTAAAGCCCTGGAAAAGACTCCCTTGCATAAGGTATGGTCTCACTGGGAAAAGAGGAAGACATCAGAAAATGGACTCAGCCCTAAGGCCTTCCAGCTACAGCATTCAGATAAGCACCAACCAGGCCATATTCTTTTGTCAGTGACCTACTGTGAAGCAGGCAGCATTTAGAATTTAGCTGGGTTTTGCCAGAGCTAAGAAAATGGGGAACAGCCCATTATATATATATTTATTTATATATATATTTATATATATATATTATATATATTTATTATATATATATGTTTACCAGGGGTAAATTTTTGAATCATAGCCACACAAGTATCCAGCAAGGACCAAGCCAGAGGCTGCAGGAAAACAAAGATATTCATTCTAAGATGCTTGCCCAACATTAAGAAGAGCACCCAAGGGGAGCTGGTTCATGGTTAAGATTACTGGACGCTCTTGCAGAGGACCCAGTTTGATTCTCAGCATCCACATGGTGCTCACGACTGTCTGTAGCTCCACTTCTAGGGAATCCAGTACCCTCTTTGAGTCTCCATAGGCACCAGGCACTCAAGTGGCACACAGACAGACAGACAGGCATACACATAAAATTAAATGAAAGGTAATTTAAAAAAAAAAAAAAAAGGACAGGTTGCTGGAGAGACGGCTCAGTGGTTAAAAGCACTGGCTGCTCTTCCAGAGGACCAGAGTTCAATTCCCAGCACCCGCATGGTAGCTCAAAACTGTAACTCTTGTTTCAGGTGATCCAACACCTTCACACAACCGTACATGTAGGCAAGACGCCGATGCATGCATAAAATGCAAATAATTTTAAAAAAAGAGGCCAGCCAAGGGGCAGGGCCAGCATTTGCAACCTGACTACTGAAGGACCGCTCAGAGGTGTGACCAACATCTCTCATGCAACCTGACAGGACTAGTATCTGTGATCTGACCTCTCAAGAAATGCCCAGGGGTGTGACAGGCATCTAGGGACCTAGGAAGGAATGCTGAGGGAGTCGGGAAACCTGAGAGCGGCTAGACTGAATTCAGGTTCTATGCTCCATCCAGCCCTCTCCGCATCTATTTCGTCTTTATTGAACACCTAATGTTAATTTACCAGACCAGTTCTGTCCCTCTCCCTCTTCTCCCTCTTTCTCTCTCTTCCCCTCTATTCTTCCCTTTTCATTTTTCTTTTGATAGTTTTTTTTCCCCAAAGAACATAGTCTGGCCTGATTTGTGCCTCTCTTGAGATCTGGGGGTGTTTTAGATTATCTGATTATTTTCCTTTCTGCGTGTATTTGGTGGAGGCAGAGGTACATATGTGTGCGTGGAGAGGTGGAGGCCAAAGGACAACATTGTTTCTCTAGAGATTTATACCTTGATTTTTGGAGACAGGATCTCTCTCGCTAACCCGGAGCTTGCCCAGGCTGGCTGGCCAGTGAGCCCTAGAGATCCACCTGTCTCCGCCTCCCAAGCACTGGGATGACTAGTATGTACCAATGAATCAGATACCAGATATTAGAATTAAATAAATACTGGAAAAAGAAAGAAAAAACGAACTGAAATGTTAAAAGTGAAGAACTCAGTAAGCCACACTGTTAAGATGGCTCAGTTGGTAAAGACACTTGCCACCATGTCTGATGACCTGCGTTCAATCTCCAGGGTCCACACAGCAGCAGGAGAAAACCAACTCCATAAAGTTGTCCTCTGACCTCTATATACACACTGTGGCACACACACACACACACACACACACACACACACACACACACACACACACACGGGTCAGGGAGGGAAAGAATAGATAAATTTTAAAAAGAAATAAGCCCAAGTTCTGTGGAAAACTCAGCAATAGAATGGACCAAAGGGAAGACAAACATTCGGGCTGAAGATGAGGTAGAGGAGTTGGAACCTTCAGACAAAGATAAATAAGAAGGTACAAGCAGAACGTGTAAGCTCTGTGGGACTCTATGAAAAGACCAAATATACAGGTCATGGGCATAGACAAAGGAGAAAAGTTTCATTCCAAAAGCATAGACAACATTTTCAATAAAAATCTAGGGAAAGAAAAGGAGATGCTTACCTAGGCCCAGACAAAATCACAAAAGATCCTTCATATGTCGTATTACAGTTGAAACACTAAATATACAAAATAAACTATATTGAAAGCTACGGAGATTAAACACCCTGTCACAAAAAAGGTAGGCCCATCAAAATAGCACCAGGTTTCTCTACAGAAACTTTAAAAAGCCAGGAGGACTTGAAATGATATATTTCTGAAAGAAACCAAGTACCAACCCAGACATTTATATGCAGAAGACTATTCTTCATAAATGAAGGAGGAAGATAATCTTTCCACAGAAAAAACAGGCTGAAGGAATCCATGGCCATTAGAACAGCTCTGCAGACAATATTTAAAGGAATCTGTGAAGCTAATCTTGGTTGCCAACTTTACACACCTGGGAAGAGGGGATCTCAACTGAAGAATTGCTCCTGTCATATTGGCCTGTGGTGACGTCCACGGGGCATTTCCTTAATTGATAATTGCGGTAGAAGGGCATCTCTGTGGGCAGAGCCATCCCTGGGCAGTGAATATGAGCTTGGGAGCGAGCCAGTAAGCAGAATTACTTTGTGCTTTCTGCTTCAAGCTCCCTCTTTGAGTTCCTGCCTTGGCTTCTCTCAATGATGGACACTACACTGAAAGAAGAAATAAGTCCCTTCCTCTCCAAACTGCTTTTGATTGTAACAGGAAAGCCACATTAGAACAGTAGTTAAACATAGGAAGGGTTGAACTCCAAATATCACCCAACCGACAAAGTGACAGGCAACAATACACACCTGCCAATCATAACTGGATGTTAACGGTCTAAATTATTGCAACCAAAAGACTCAGATTAACAGATTAGTTAAAAAAAAACAAAACAAAACAGGACCCACGCCATGTATAGTGGCACATGCTTGTAATCCCAAGCACTTGGGAGGTGGAGGCAGGAAGATCAGGTGTCCAAGGCCTGTCTCAGCTACATAGCAAGCCCAAGGCCAGCATAGGCTAGATGAGAGCCATCACACAAGCAAACAAACAAACAATAACAAACAAGCAAACAAACAAAAACGTCATTCAAGCCCAGCAAGATGGATCAGCAGGCAAAAGCACTTGCCACTTGAGCCTGACAGCCCAAGCTGGACCTGGAACACATGGTAGAAGAAGAGAGCCAAATCCCAAAGTTTTCCTCTCATCTCTACACACTCTCTGTAACACACACTTACTCGCACACACACACAATAACAACAAGAGTCGTAGTAAGTAGGGGCTGGAGAGGTGGCTCAGTGGTTAAGAGTACTACTTACTCCTCTTGCAAAGGACTTGGGTTTGAACACCAGCACTCACCTGGTGGTACACAACCATCTGTGACTGCAGTTTCAGGGGATCAAGGACCTTCCTCTAACTTTCATGGGCAACAGGCACATATATGGTACACATACATACATGTGAGTGAAACATTCATACACATAAAATAAATAAATCTAAATACATAAATAAATAAATCATTTTTTATTAAAAAATCATTTACCATTGTCAAAATGGGATCATTCCAGAGATGGAGGGATGGTTCATCATAACTAAATCATAGCACATAAAAGTAATTCACATAGGGGTTAGGGTGGTGATTCAGTGGGTAAAAGCACTTGCTGTATAAGCATGAGGATCTAAGTTCAAATCCCCAACATCCATGTAAAAGGCTGAGCATGGCCAAGTGCACCTGAAACCCAAGTGCCAAGTATGTTGTGGGGAGCAGAAATGGGAGGATCATTGTAGCTTGCTGGCCGACAGCATAGCTCCAGGTTCAGAGAGACCTTGTCTCAAAGGATAAGGTACAGAGTGGCAGAGCAGGATACCCAGTGTCCTCTTTTGGCCTTCATACATGCTTAGGGGCACATGAACCTGCACGCATGCGTGCAGATAAACAACACACAGACTCACACATAAAAACATGCAAAAATAAAATTAAAAGATATAATTATATCACACGAGTGGACTCAAAGATGGGAATCACATGATATCTTTGTAGATACAGAAAAGGCCTTTAAACATTTTTTGTGTTTATATTCATTTGTGTGTGTGTTTATGTGTGTGAGTATGTGAGTATGCACAGTATAGGGCTGTGGAAGTTTTCTCTCTTCACCATGTGGGTCCTGGGGATGAAACTTAGATTGTTAGGCTTGACTGCGAGCACTGAACCATCTCACCATAAAAAGCTCTTGACAAAACATCTCTTCATAATAAAAACCCTGAATAAATTAGGAATAGAAGGAACATATCTCAGTAAAACCGAGTAAAACAAAGCAATAGCCAACATTATACTAACTGGGAGAAGACTCAAAGCATGTTCACCAAAGTCAGGAACAAAGAAAGCTGTACGCTTTCTCCACTTTAATTCAAGTCGGCCAGAGCAATAAGACAAAATAAGGAAATAAAGCCCACACAGACAGGAAAGAAATCAAAGTATCCTTTTCTGCAGATTATCTGATTCTATACGTAAGAGACCCTAAAGACTCCACTGGAAAACTCTCAGATAGTAAAAACTTTCAGCAAAGTGGCAGTACACAAAATTAACATACAAAGCCGTAGCCTTTGGGAGCAGAGAGACAGCTCAGCAGTTAAGAGTATTTGCTGCTCTGGCAAGGACCCAAGGTCAGTTCCCAGCACCCACATGGTGTCTCACAGCTATCTAAAATCCAGTTCCAGGGGTCAGATATCCTCTTCTGGCGTTCACCGGTACTGCACACACACGGTGCACATGCAAAGCGAAACACTCATCCATATAAAATAACATCTTTATAAAAAATAGCCACGTTATCTACCGATAACAAGCATGCTGAAGAAGAAAAATGGGAAAACAACTGTCTTCACGATCACCTTAAGAGGACGGTTCCTGCGATAAACCTAACCAACCAAGGGAGTCCAAGACCTCTACAATGAAAACCTTAAAATACTAAAACATTAAAATGGAAGAATACACTAAACGATGAAAAAGACTCACAGGAATTATTACTGTGAAAACGGTTGTATTACTAAGAGCGATCTACATATTCGACGCCATCCCCGTCGAAAGTCCAGCGTCAGTCTCCACAGACGTTGAAAGATAATCTTCAGATTCATTATGGAAGCAACAAAACACCCCAGATAACCAAACCGGTTGATCCTGAGCAAAAGGTGTGGTGCTGGTGTCACCACCATAGCTTCTTGAAGTGGTACTACAGAGTCACGGTGATTAAAACATCACAGCAGCAGCACAAAACAGACACTTAGGTCAATGGATTCGGATAGAAGACTCAAATATAAATCTACACGGCTACAGGTACACAGAAAACAAAAGCTAAGGCTACACTGAGATTCCATCTCACCCTAGTCAGAATGGCTGTCATCAAGAAAACAAATCAGGGCTTGGGATGCAGCTCAGAGGGTAGAGTGCGCGCCTCGCGTGCATGAGATCCTGGTTCAGTTTCTCGCCCCTCCTAAAACCAGATGTATTGGTACATACTTGTAATTCCTCAGGAGGCGGACACATACCAGAGGCTCAAAGAGTTCCTGGTCATCCCTAGTGACTCAGTGAGTTTGAAACTAGTCTGGGCTACATGGGACTGTGAAAAATACAGAAAAGAAAAACAACAACAGATGGTGGTGATGATATGGGCAAAGGGAACCCTCATGCACGGCTAGTGGCAATGTAAGTTCATCTAATTACTACGGAAGCCAGTATAGGGGTTGCTCAACAAAACTAAATCTATATTTACCATATGACCTAGCTGTATAATTCCTGGATATTTAATTAAAGGGTTCTCAATTGATATATCACAGAGATACTTGCCCACAAGTGTTTATTACAGCACCAGGTACTGCAGTGATGAGCTGTTTGGGGGTCACCATATGCCTATAAATAAGTCCAATAAACTAATGGCTCACCAAATTGGATTTTGGTGGAATCCTTACTTTGGTCTTTTTATTGGTCCCCTACCTGGGGTGAACAAGTGTTTGTTCACATGGCCCCAGTAGAAAATAATCCAGCAAAAACGCACTGATGCTGATTTCCTGATTGGGGACTAGGCCCGTCTGTGAGCGGTGGTATCTATGTAGGCTTAGCAGACACAGAGGCCTAAGTTCGATTCCTATCATCACAAAATTAAAAAAAAAATGGAAGAGAAGGAAAGAAATCCGAGTTTTGATCCTCTGTGGGCGACATGGCATCAGATGGGTACTTTCTGTCAAAAGGCTCAAAGGAAAACAGCCTTTGTACTGCAACGTCCCTGTAAGTTTGAAATCGCTGCAAAAGAAAAAGAAAAGTTATTACTGAATGGTGACAAAATGAACACCATTTGGAATAGTAGAGCTGTCTGCTGGTGTCTTACAGGCAGTGTGGTCCTGGAGTTGTGGGCAGATAGACTGTGAGGAAATAGCAGAGAATCTCCATCCAGACACAGCCTCTACTGCAGACTTTCCTCCTACAGGGCTTCCTTGACTGTTCACATGCATGCTTATCACCCATTCCACACCTGGACTGGAGATCTACGTTGTTTGCATTGCTTCCTTGATGAGTAACCATATATCCCCTTGGGACTTCTCCCGTACTCTTATCATTTTATATAAATTTTAAGTTCCTGTTTAAATCTTCTCATGAATTTATCTTCCTAATTATATTGTGACCAATTTAGCAGTATATACTATATATATCTTTTTCTCCTCCCTGTGCCTAATATGCATTTTGCAATCACATTTCCACATCCCAAGGACTGTCAAAGAATAATTGCCAAGTATTCCTTGCATCTCACACACAAGGCACTGTAAACAGCAACTTATTACAGTCATAGGACTCATTGCAGCTTTGTGAACACCCACACACCCGTGATCTCATTTGTTTTCAGAACTCTGTGAGGTTGGAGCCGCCTATGATAAACTCGAACAGAGAAAAACTAATTACTGGCAAAATCGGAACGCGGACCTTGTGCTTCAGATTTCCAGCCCCGTGCCTTGTCTGCTCCACCGTGAGAAGCTGATAATAAATCTGCACATGGTGATGGTCGTTGAGCCTGTACTAGTTTTCTGTTGCATAGGAAACAAATTGACCCAAACTTAGTGGCTTGGATAACACAAGTGTGCTATCACCTAGTTCTACAGAACAGAAACTGGACACAAGTCACATGGGGCTCAAATTAAAAGTTGAGCCAGGTGTAGTGGCTGGCACATGCCTAAAATACAAGCAATCTAGAGTCAGAGGCAGGAGAATTGCTATAAGGGTGAAGCCAGCCTGCATTACAGAGTGAGTTCCAGTCCAGCCTGGGTTACAGAGTCAGATGCTATTTCAAAATAAAATCTAAAGAAAGAAACAGAAACATTAACATAGTTGTATTCTGCTCTTGTTTGTGTTTGTCTTTAAGTGCTAGGGACCGTGGCAGGCAATGCTCCGCCACGGAACAACATCCCTCAATTGTTGGCATTCCTTTCTTAATGCTCTAGAAGAGCTATTCCTGCCTTCTAGATGCTGCTCAGATTCTTTGGTTTGTGTCCCATTTCTTCAAAGCAAGAAACATGGCATCTCTGTGGTTCTGTCTTCCTCTCTCTATTCCACACTGAAGGACCCCTGTACTGGACCCAACCAGATAATCCAACGAAATCTTCCTGTCATTTGTACTAATACATTCGCAGACTCCAGGCATCAGGATACGGACTTCTTTGGGAAGTCATCGCTCTGTCTACTGTGTCTGTGTTCTTCCAATCTCACATCCCAAAGATCTACGCATGTTCAGATCTTAACTCAAGTCCTGAAGACCCTGCCATACACTGAAAAATCTTTAGATTCCAACAAGACAATCTGTTTATTGGAATAATAACAGTTGATTACATAAAAATTGGTATCCTTTGAGTCCACTGATGCGTCATCCAACAAATACGACCATTGAGGTCAATGGCTTTATTTGCCTAGGATACAGGGCTAGTTAAAAAAAAAAAAGAAGAAGCACGAACTCAAATTTAGATCCTAACAGTACGCTCACGTTTCCGTTACGTTTTCTTATTGATACTGACTGCCATGGCTTACATCTAATGCCTATCATTTAAATCTTAATTTGTCCCTTTATCCACTTACTATAAACTGCTTTAAAATGCAAACCCACTTAATTGAGGAATACTATTACATCAGAGATCTGGTATTTAATGGGTCCAATGTTGTACTTCGCACTATTTATAAGTGGAGTCCAAGAATCCAGGACCTGGAATAATTTTAAAATTGCTAAAATCACACACTCTAATGCTCGCATTTGAGGGAAGGTCCCTCAGTAAGCCAGTTTAGCCTGCCTCTTAGCCTCTGTCTTAACTTAGCTACACTCTACTCTCCCATTACAAACATGCGTATATATACATACACATGCGTATCTTACCTGGAAATTATATTCTGTGGTGACATTCTTTTTTATGATTTTCAATTGCATTTATGAAGTTTATTTAAATTTTCCATATGATATATTTTATTATGCTTCCCCTCCCAAAGTGCCTCCCAGATGCTCCCCGCCTCCCCACCCATCCAACTTTGTCTTCTCTCTCTCTTTCAGAAAAAAAAAAAAAAATCCCACAAAAATCAAAACAAAGGGAAAAAAAACCAGTAAGACAAAAAAAGGCCAAAACAAAACAAAATGGAAACAAAAAGTCCTACAAAGCAAACAAACAGACATGGGCTTTGTTTAGTGTTGGCAGTCCTCCTGGGCACGGGGCCTGGCGACAGTCTTTTGTTATTATTTATTTTATTTTGTTATATTTTATTTTATGTGCATTGGTGCTTTGCCTGCATATGTATCTGTGTGAGAGTGTTGGATTCCTTGGAGCTGGAGTTATAGACAGTTGTGAGCTGCCAAGTAGGTGCTGGGAATTGAACCCAGGTCCTTTGGAAGAGCAGCCAGTGCTTTTAACCGCTGAGGCATCTCTCCAGCCCTACCTGATGACATTGTTTGTTCATTTGTTTGTTGTTTGTTTTCTGAGACAGAAACTTTGTTTCTGTTGTAACTCTGGCTGTCCTGGAACTCACTCTGCAGACCAGGCTGGCCTTGAACTCACAGAGATCTACCTGCCTCTGCCTCCCGAGTGCTGGGATTAAAGGTATGCACCACTACCCCCTGACTGATGACATTCTTAAGGCGAGAGTCTTCAGGTAAGTTCTTCAGCAATATCAAGGATCTATCATAGTGACAAGTTGTGAAAGCCGCTCTCAAATCAGCTTCAGAAGTTTCATAGTAAAGACAGGAGCCTGGATAAAACAATACTTAAGAGCCATCCAACCTATGGAAAAGTATGTCATTTCTCTAAGCCTCAGCTCCTTAAATAGGGGTATTTGGTCTCTGTAAAATTGTAAGGATTAACTAAAGCGATGGGTGTAAACTTGCTGTATAGAGGCATGGGGTGACTGATAGATGTGTACATGAGTATGTGAGCAGACAGTTGTAGAGAAAGAGAAAGTGCAAAGGGGGTGGGGATAAAACTTTCACTGCCCCATACATGGTCTTGGACAAGTCTAAGGTCCCAGAAACTCTCAACCTTGGTTTTCTCATCTCTAAAGCACATCTGCATGGGGCTGTCGTGAGGATTAAGTACCATTACACTTAATGAGCCTGGCCCCTCGGTGATTTCTTGATCAACCACAAGAGGGAGGTAGACACACAGGAGTGGGTGTCTTTCTTCATTAGGACTCTGGATATAGGGGATAAAAAGATGGAGTTTTTATCTGGATTTTGTAAGAATAGATAGCTCCAAGCTCCTTTATTTTTTTTTTTTATTTCTTTTTGTTTTTGTTTGTTTGTTTGTTCAAGACAGAGCTCTGTTGTAACTCTGGCCATCCTGGAATTAGCTCTGTAGACCAAGCTGACCTCGAACTCAGAGATCTGCCTGCCTCTGCCGCCCGAGTGCTGGGATTAAGGGCATGCACCATCACTGCCCAGCAGTCATTTTCAACCTCTATTCATGTTCTTCCACCATGAAAGCCTTTAGCTGTTGGCGGTGGTGGTTGTGGTGAGTTTTGTTGTTGTTTATTATGTTGCTAAAATCCCTTCCTCAAGGGAGATGTAAACAGTGTCTACGCCTCTTCCCAAGGTCCCTGATACAAATGAACCAAAGGGAGATCTGATTCAAAGACAAAAGTTCACTCTTGGGGAATCAATGAGCTTATCTCTATAAGGCAAGGGGGCACTTAACGGAGTGGGGTGCTCCTCTACCAAAGGCCACACCAGAAAGTCTGTATCCAGCAGAGATGACGACTTTCCTATAGCTACAGAGAGGGAGAGCCAGACCCTAGTCTTCCTTGGTCCATATTCTCTAGCCCCTCCCTGAGGTTATAAACGGTTAGGACAAGAGAAGCCTACAGCAGTGGTTTGGAGTATCTGGGTAATCAGGTGATCCTTCTTGCCCTTCTATGAGGAGGTGTAAACGTCTACAAGCCCAGCTGGGATGATCTTTTGCAAATGGGTGGAACTGATCTTCCAAAGATGGCTATTGTTTGAGTCCAGAATAATCTTGTAAAGCAGTTGTTCTCCAAGAGAGTTGAAGCCAGGGTGGTGGTAGCGCACATCTTTAATCCCAGCACTCAAGAGGCAGAGGCAGGTGGATCTCTGTGAGTTCAAGGGCAGTCTGGTCCACAGCCTGAGTTCCAGGACAGCCAGAGTTACAACGGAGAAATCCTACTTCAAATTCCACTCTTCCCCCCACCCCTGGGGGGGGGCGAGGGAAGGTAGGGGGAGTAGAGAGAAAACATTCTATGGACATTCTTTAGTGGTCTGAATCTCACTCCACTTGGAGACCCTACATTATCTGGTACATACAAGATGACTACAGTTATAAGAGAAACCATCCGTACGCTCACTTTCCCCCATTCCTCGTTCCAGAAGTCAGAGGCAGTTTTTGTCTACACTCTGCTCACATGACTGATTTCTTGTCTTTCAGAGTCTAATCACCTATCCAAAGAGCATACTATAATTGTCCCCAAAGAAGCTTGTGGTGTTCCAATGCAAGGAGGCCTTCTGAAAGTCTGACTTAGCATCCTAGGGTACCAAGGACCTAGATTAGGCTTTGCTTGTCCTCAAAGGATCACTTTGAAGGTATACTTAGTAATCTCATTAAAAATTAGCTCTCTGGTTGGGGATGAAGAAAGAAAGAGAATGAGAAAGAGAGGTAGAGAGGGGTGGGGTGGGGTGGGGAGAGCAGTGCCACTGTCACAGTTTATTATGCCCAGTTTACTGAATGGCTTATAGATATTCCGTCATTTAGCACCCACAGCAGTCGTATGAACTGTCCCTCCTTTACAGATATGGAATCCGAGACAGAGAGAGATTAGGTGATTTTCTAAAAGTCACACTTCTGGTAAGGGACTTAGTCAGAATTTAACTCTACACACTTTCCAAAGATGTCTCTCTCTTTCTTCCCCCTTCTCCCTCCCTCTCTCTCACTCATTAGTTCACTAAATAGGCTGGCCTGGAACTCACTATGTACCAGGCTGGCCTGCAACTTGTAGCCATCCTCCTCACTCTGCCTCCCAAATGTTGCAATCACAAGTGTGCACCACCACACCTGGCTTCCAGACATTGTGTTCTTAACCTTTGTATCTTCTGGTGAAGTTGGAGTTGAAGCTATAAATTGTAACAATGTCAACTGAATAGGGGGGGCAATAAAGAGACTTAAGGAATTGTTGGTGGTCTAGTATAAAGTTGTATCAATTGGCACCAAGAAGCTATGAAACACACTGGTTCTAAACACAGATTTAGGAATGAGAAGGACCCTTATGGGGTGGACCTTACCAGATGGGTGACTTTAAGTCACCTCACCTCTCTGAATTTCAGTTCCCTCATCTATAGGTGGGACCTATAATACTTACTCCAAGGAGTTGCTTTAAGAATTAAATAAGATCACTTAATATATTTCTGTGTCTGGCATAGAAAAGATGCTTAATAAATATTATTCATAAATATTAATTAATAAATCAACCCCGAGGGACATGGGGGTACTTGTTAGAGTTTAGGGATGTTGGCTCCAAGTTTACATCCTCTATACCCAAGGATCTACCCTGAAAGCAAGCTAACCTTTTCCCTGTTGGGTGCTCACATTGTTTTTGTTATCTTTATGGTGTATCTTTAACTTGATACTGGATTTATTAATTTATATGTCTCTTTCACCTTTCAGGATTCATGAGTCCCGTCCTCAGTTACTACCTGATGATGTACACACTAAGCTTACCATTTGTTGAATGACTGAGTCAGTATTCCTAAGAAACCAGGTGTAGTAGCACACACTTGCAATCCTAGCACTTAACAGGTAGAAAGAAGAGGATCAAAAGTTCAAGGCCAATCTAAGCTATAGGAGATATTGTTCCAAAAACAACAAATTAACTAAATACACACATACACACATACATACATAAGTACATAAATAAATATTCTTAGGAAATTATTTCCTGAGTTTTGTATCAATCCATCCCTGATAAAGCTTACATTAGAAAATTACTTTGTTGGGGTTTGTTTGTTAGCTTTGGTCTTTTGAGACAGGGTCGCTCTGTTGTAACTCTGGCTGTCCTGGAACTCACTCTGTAGACCAGGCTGGCCTTGAACTCACAGAGATCCACCTGTCTCTCGAGTGCTGGGATTAAAGGTGTGCGCCACCACCCAGCTCTACTTTCTTGTTGTATTGATCACCTCTCTTATTTATTCACAGAGGTAGTGTACACTATGTGCTTAGCAAATGTCTTTAAATGAATGAACAAACTAACGAACAGTTATAGCGCACTGGAAACCGTGCACAGTGGAGGAGGCTGCGGATCCAAATGAGCTGAGCTCACATCCTGGCTTTAATGCTGCGAAACTAACATTCTCCATGCATCTAAATTTTTTCTTGTGTAAAACAAGGGTAATTCATTCCTTCTCGTAGACATACTGTGGAAACTGAGACAACACTGCCTGGCTCACAGTGAAGGCTCAACGTGTTGTCTTCATAGTGTTATGATGTGGATGTCACCACACATTCATTCTCTCTCTCTTTCTTTAGATTGGTATGTGTGGGGTGAGGGCTAGTGCTCAGGCTTCCCCAGCACTGGCCAAGGAGCAGGTGTTCAGCTTTAGAAAGCATAAGAAACTATTGGGAAGACACTTTGCAATGAATGGAACTTCGTAAGGCTGCGTTCTGGGATCACAGACATCAGCCACTACACCTGGCTCCAAGGATTTAATATATACGGCAGGGCAATATCATGAAAATGGACCTTACATTCTTAAGAGACTGGAGATTTTGCTGGAGCTCACAGCCAGAGAGGTCATGTAAGACTTTACCCTACCATTCTATTATGAATTCAAACTGTTTATCTAACCTGCCTTTAAGAGAACACAGAATCCCAGCACTCGAGAGACAGAGGCAGGTGATTCTCTGAGTTCAAACCAACCTGGTCTACACAGTGAGTTTCAGCACAGCCAGAGCTACAAAGTGAGATCTCTGCAGAGGGGTTGGATAACAATCAACCTTATTTGCAGTGGATTTCCAGCAAAATCAACTTTTACAACCTAAGCTAATGTATAGCTGTAATCTTAAGTCATGTACTCTTCCGTGTCCCTGACCCAGATAGTTCACATGAATTACTTAATGAAAGCAGCAAATACAGAGGTTGAAAGCAATCTTCCAAGTTGACTATCCACCATGAATGTTAAATACAACATTTGCACATTAGTTGATCAACAATGATGTTTGAAATACTGTTTGTCATCTTGGGTGAGTTTGGTTCAGTTGGAGTTTGTGACAAAATCCCATGTAAAACTATTAAAGAGTTCTGTAAAGTATCCCTCATTTCCCCCATGTGATGCTTTGTGTTCTTTTCTATCAATGTAGAGCAAAGCCTTTTGTTAGGACACATACAGTCACACTCAGACAGATGCGCACAGATAAACAGGAACCGACATGAACAGAGTCACAGACAGCCTCCGAGCAGGCACAGAGTCAGACTCACACAACAGACAGAGGAGGACAGGAGACACAGGGAACATGAAGTAGATAATGTAAGTCTTGACTCGCTCTTGGTTAAATGATTCCAAGGGGAGGTGCTTTTATTTCTTTCCTTAAGGTGACACTAACGTGTTGATAGTAACTTGGAGTTAATCACTAATGTGTTTAATCCACAAAAATATAGACAACGAAGATGTGGCTGATTCAAAGGCACCCTGCATACCAATTATGAAGGACAGAGGCACAGCATTAAAGAAGGGGTAAAGGTGTCCCTTCCCAAGAGCACAATTTATTTACTTTCTTTTCCTTCCCTTCCTTCCTTCCTTCTACTTAGCAAATATCTGTAATATTTTTGGAGGTAGTCTCTAGCTATGTAGCTCAGACTGGCCTCTCAAGTGCTAGGCATGTGCCACCACACTTGTCTTCCTCTCCACAGGCACAGTGATTTCTCAAGTAGTTCTTGAAAACTCCATGGTCTTAGAAATAAGAGCACACCAAAGGTGCCAAATAGTGGATTCTGGCTACTACCAACTTATCCTTAAAAAACAAAAACAGGAATACACAGGATCTTATGTATGCCACTTCATCTAGCTTTTTTATTTTTATCTATTTTTTAAAACATGGGTTCCTGGAACAAACTCAGATAATTAGGCTTTTACTGGAAGTCCTTTTACCAGCTGAGCTATCTCGCCCAACTGAAAGAGGACACTTTAGATGCACCTTTCTCTCAGTGTCTGGTGGCAGCCTGGCCCTTTAGGGTGTCCAACAAGGTCGTGCAAAAAAAGCCATTTAAAGCCATGGTTCCATGGCTCTCTTCCTTTTCCCCTGACTGGATTCTTCTGCCCAGACCACTTCCTACTTCTGAGTTCCGTTTCCTACTTACAATCCCTCATTGCCCCTCTCATCGGCACTTCCAGACTATGGTCCCCTTACGAAGATGTGGAATTAGATTTGTCTTCCTGTCACTGCCTGACTGCGATGACATCATGTGGTCAGCATCACACAGCTGGCACCTGTGTACCAGGCTCGGCACTAAGGGCTTCATGCTCATTCTCTCGTTTAGTCCTTTTACCCGCCCTCTGGAGTAGGTATTACTTCTATCTTACATATGAAGTGACTTAAACCCCAAAGTCACAAAACTAGTGATTAAAAAAAAAACCAAAAAAACACAACAAGAATCGAGTTTGGGTCTGTCAGACTGGAGCTCTCTAGACATAACCGTTCTTCCACGACCCCTCCTCAGACCTCATCCTGAGGGATTTAAAGATAATTTGCCACATGCAAATATCTCCTCTCTTGGTTCCCAGGCTTCTAGTTGTATGGCAGATTTTGTCCTCAGAAAGATCTTTCCCTTCTCTGCTTGCCACACACATATTGCTCAATATATTAAGTCTTCCTTGAACCGGAATGTATTTCTGGTTCTTAAACACAGCTGCCTGCTACCTCTTCCCAAGCACATGAATCTGTGCTCCCGCTTCAACATGTCCTCAGAGAGCTTTGTTTTTTTTTCTCTTCCTTTGCTACCCTTGAGGCACCTCTATCCTAGGACAGTCAGGCATGGGTCCCCCAGCCTCAGGAACCAGACCCATTAGCCTGGCTGAGTGGCAGAGGGTCACACGTGCTCATATGTTCTTATCGTACCCTAGAAGAAGGAAGGCTTTCATAATGAAAGGATCCTGCCAAAATTCTGTTTTCTACTTGCAGCTCTTACAGAAAATGGGCATGGAATCAAAGCGCATTGGTTCCAAGAGGGCCCACAAAAACCATCTGGTCTAGGTTCCTGAAGCCCAGAGATAGGGAGTGACTTAGCCAAGGTACCACAGCCATACCTTTATCATAACCCATTGTTGAGCTTAGGAGAGAATGCATTATAAACCAAAGGGTGCCAGGAATCCAATCACACTCCTCAGGGACTTGCTGATTGCTCTGCTCTCCATCGGCATTTCCATCCAGGTCTCTTCCTCTCCTTTTTCTACTTAGGGATTTGCTCTTTGGCCACTTCAGAATGATAGATGTAGGTAGGCAAAATGGCATAGACTACATACCCAGCCCAGTCAGTGGTGGGTTCCCAGGGTGGTGGATGCCACCGAGATGGCTGAGAAAAGCAACAAATGTGGAGGAAGGAGTGGTGGCGGTATGGAAGAGAGAATGGTAGAGATGGCGAGCTTGTTTTCTTTTTCAGATTATAGTCTCAATCAGAAAGTCAACGTCAGTGAGATTTGAAAGACCTAGGTTGGTTTTATTCATTTGTTTGTTTTCTGTGGTTAGTTTGTTTTTGAGACAGGGTCTCATGTATCGGAGGTTGGTTTCCAGTTCACTATGTAAGGATTCTCCTGCCTCACCTCCTAATGCTGGCATGATAGGAGTGTGTGCGTGGAACTCAAGGCGTAGTGCCTGCTAGCAAGCGCCCTACCAACTCAACTATGTCCCCATCCCCCAAACCTAGTTTGTAAAAACTAGAAATGTGTACTTTAGAGCTGGAAGGATGTATAGAGACCCAGAGAAGAAACAATCTCCTTTTGGTCATAAGTTAATAAGAACCAAATGCCATGTGCAGAGCTAAATGGGGCTTTATACAAAGGATGCACCCGAGGCCCGGGTGGTTGCTCAGCTGGCAGAGTGTTTGACACATGAGAACCTGAGTTTGAGCTCTAGCACTCACATAAAAAGCTCAACACCGGGCTGAACATCTGTAATGCCAGGGTTGTGGGGGTGGGATAGGTGGGTCACTGAGGCTCAAGGGTCAGAGAGTCTAACCAAATATGTGAGCTAGGTTTAGTGAGGGATTCAAAAAAATAAATGAATAAAACACCTGGCACCAACCAGTAGCCCCCACATGTATGTGGACACAGAGGCACACACTCACGCTCACACACATGTAATGGGAGGGGGTGTCTGCTAGAACCAAAGGAGGAGATGATAATCAAATTCTAAGAAGCCTAGACCAGAGACCTCTTGCTCTTTCTTGCCTCTTATCGTCTCTCTCTCTCTCTCTCTCTCTCTCTCCCTCTCTCTCTCTCTCTTTCTCTGGGCTTCTTTCTTCTTACTATAGACCAGACCAGAGTTTACACATCAGCCACCAGATCGAAGGCAGCCACTAGTCTGAGACTTCATGTCCTCATATATTTGCCATTTGGAAGGAAAGCTGACAGCTCCAACTTAAAAACAACCTTAGGGAAGCATTCTGAAGCATTAAGCTTAGGGAAGCTTAATCCATTATCCATTTACAGGCAGTCTTTGCTAGAATCACCTAGTTTGGGTGAGGGAGCAATAGTATTTTCAAAGACTGGACTGCTGTTTCCAGAAGGACTGAGAGAAGCAAAAGTCGACTATACAGGAAATTAGTTACTAGAGGTCCCATATCAAGTTAAGAGTAGAAACACAGTCAAGGATAGAAACACAGTCAATTAAAAAATAGATTATCTGTAATCATGGAAATCTCTGGATTACTTTCTTGTGTAATATAGAAGCCTTAATGTAACGGAACTTTTCATGTGTATATATGTGTATGTATGTATGTATGTATGTATGTATGTATTTAATATGAATGCTCTATCTGCACGTACACCTGTATGCCAGAAGAGGGCATCTGATCCCATTATAGATGGTTGTGAGCCACCATGTGGTTGCTGGGAATTGAACTCAGACCTCTGGAAGAGCCATCAGTGCTCTTAATCTCTGAGCCATCTCTCTAGCCCCTACTCCGTGTGTGTGTGTGTGTTTAAAGATTTATTAAAAATTTTTTTAGTTCATTATAAATTTATTTATTTATTTTTAATTTATTTAAAATTATATATATATATATGTGTGTGTGTGTGTGTGTGTGTGTGTGTGTGTGTGTGTGTGTCAGGGAGGGTGTGTGTGCACATGCGAGCACAGTTGTCCTCAGAGGCCAGGAAATGATATCAGGTCCCCTGGAAATAAAGTTACAGGAAATTGTGAGCTGCCCAAAATGGATTGGGATCTGAAATTGGGTCCTCTGGAAGAGCAGCACACACTCTTCACCACAGTGACATCTCTCCAGCTCATCTTTGTCTGTATAAAAGTTTGCTATTGTGGAAAATAGATGGAAGTGAGGCACCCATGTGCACAGAGACTGGCCTTGAACTGTGTGCAGTAGCTAGCTCTCTGTGGGAGACTGGCCTTGAACTGTGTGCAGTAGCTAGCTCTCTGTGGGGAGAAAAGAACGTTGCCACCAAATCCAATGGAGAGATATGGACGGACAAGATTTAAAAGGATTAGATATGAGACTTATGAAAAAAGAACGTCAAGAAATTAAGAATGGCCCTTAACTTTCTGTGAATACTGGGATCAACACACATCCAGGGCAGAGTCAAACTCCAGTCTGGGTATGTTAAGTGTGAGACATGGAAAGACTTCTGCACTTAGCCACACAAGCTCTTACCAATGCTTGGCATTTAACCCTTAAACTAGATGAGGAGCCCAAGAGAGAGAAGGCAGCAAGAGTAGAGGGCCCAGTTTTACCTGACCTATCATTTTGTACATTCTGAATATTGTTGGCTAGTCTCCTGGCCAGGTTTTTCATCGGACTCTCAACCACTCTGCAGTGAGCCCCGTGGAATGGGGAATTCTACAGGGAGAGTGAAGCTGTGGCCGGGTTGACAAGGACCAAGACTTCTCTCCCTAGATGTGTCTTCCTCCAGAGCTGACTATTTGGACAACTAACAAATGATGAGTCTGCCCTGTCCTGAGCCATTTCGATTTTTTTTGCAGGGGGATAGCTATAGAGAGACAGGGTATAAGATCCCAGGAAGTTCACTAGGCTTAGTTTTGGGTAACTTAGAAAATTCCACGTGGTAGATAGAAAAAAAAATTTTGACACTATTTATAGCTCTTCCCATTAAGAGACGCCATCTCTCTTCTTACCTCTTAAAACTGGGATTAGCCACATGGGTCACACTGAACAGCGGACATTGGCAAGTGGAATGTGAACAGCTTGGGCAGTGTTTCTGCACTAGAGTGTGATCTCTTGTTATCGAGAAAGCTTCTGCCCACCCATGAACAAGTGTGGATGGCCCTGTAGCAGGTGAGACCACACGGAAAGAGGCCTCAGCTGACTACCCCGGTCACTTGAGCTGGGACCCTAGACATCCAGGAAAAAAAATGAGAGCATCCATCTTCAGCCAACTTGGTTTGCTCTCTTTAGCCATTCAAGTGTGTGTAGGGATCAAACAAAGAACTTTAAAGTCATTATATTAACTAGGTCACTGAGCTACTGCCGCAGCCAAAGCCATGAAGTTTTGTTTTAGTTTGGGGTTCATTGTTATTGTTCAAGACAGGGTCTCGCTCTGTAGCTCAAGCCGGCCTGGCAATGTATAGCAATTGTGTAGCAGCTGTGTAGCAATCCTTCTGCCTCAGCCTCCCAGTTGCTGAGTGATAGTGTGAGCACTATTCCTGAATGCCGTAATGTTTTGAAGTGATTCGTTACACTTCTTAAAACACAATGAACTATCAACAACAAAATGAGCGATCAATCATGCAGGGACAGAGATATTCATCCCACTCTTAACCTTTTTGAAAGATTTGTGTTTGACAACTATCAAAGGTTGTGATTAAAAGATGAAAACTTAACTGATGATTGTAAAAGTGGCAGCCCATGGGTAGTGGAGGTGTTTGGGGAATCGTTCCTGAAACAGCTTTACCAAGGTGATTCGCATTCCCAGTTGCCTGTTCTCGTAGTATCAGGTGCTTTTCCTTCACAGTACTTCATAATTTCGTGTGTGTGTGTGTGTGTGTGTATGCACATTTTTTTTTATTTTACTGAGACAGAATCTCATATAGTTCAGCATTGCCTTCCACTGCCTATGTAGCTGAGGATGAGCTTGATCTTCTGACCTCAAGCCTTCACCTCTCAGGGTCAGATTATAGTCATGTGCTATCATGCTCCATTTATATGGTGCTGGGATCCTGCGCTTGGTGCATGCTAGGCGAACACTCTACCAACTGTTTTTTATCCCCAGCCCTATAAATATATTTGAGTGATGGTTTGGCAGTGTCTAGACTAACCACAAAGCTACATACTTCACAAGGGCAAGGACTGTGTCTAATTTGCTTGTGACACATATTAGACATTGAGTTGCTAAATGAATGCTTCATAATATTCATCCTTAAGTAGATTTAAGTTTTTAAAAACATCTTTTTTGTTTGTTTGTTTGTTTTGTTTTGTTTTTCAAGACAGGGTTTCTCCGTTGTAACTCTGGCTGTCCTGGAACTCTCTCTGCAGATCAGGCTGGCCTTGAGCTCAGAGATCTGCCTGACTCTGCCTCCCGAGTGCTGGGATTAAAGGCGTGCACCGCCACCGCTCTGTCTTTGAAAACATCTTAACAGCACTTACCTCACGGCCCGGTCTTTTGTATACACTAACAAACCACAGGGTGTTACTTGATTCTTCAGTTGTGGCAGGGAGTTGGGTTTAGGCTTGGGATGAGGAACCTGAAATTGATAGATTCCAAGACATTAATTGCTATATTTCCTTTCTTTTCTTCCAAACCACCGGCAAACTCAAGAAAACATTCCTCAGATACTCCGTGAAGCCCAGTATCCAAGGAAGGCGCTTTGGAGCAGGGCCAGGTGATGTGACTGGGGTAGTCAGGTCTGGAAGACGCTTATATCCTTGTGTTATAAGGCTACAATCACAAAGGAATTGGAAACCAGGGGCTCAACTGAGAGACCTTGGGAGTCAGTTAGGACCCGCACCACATCTTTCTCCACCTGAGGCATCGTGAGGGAGAAACTTGAAAGGGTATGAGTCAGACAGCAGTAGATTCACATGGTGCCAGGGGCTGGCTTGGGCACATGTACTTTGCTAGGTTCATATATCCTTCCCTGCCAAATGGGGATAATGGTATCTTAAAGTAAGATCTTCTAAGTATCACCATTAAATACAGGTACCCGATAGGCAGAGATCATTGGATTTTATCTGTAATATTTATCCAATGTGTAATATTACTGGGTCCTTAGTAGGTACATGGAATAGGTGAATTTCTCCTTTGAGATGGTCCAAGTCCTAGTCCTGGCTCCATTACTGAGGGATTCTTGGGGTGCTTAGGAGATTTCCTCTCATTCCTTGAACCTTAATCTTCTCTTCAGTGAAACAGGAGTCTGGACAAGATCTCCTTAAGCTACTTTCCATATCTAATATTTGGTGAGTCTGTGTGCACTAGGTACATTGTATCCCACTGCTACAAATAAACAACGCTACAAACTTCCGGAACAATTAGAAGTCACGAATCACTTTATACTTGTAGACACACATGCATTTAAAACAGATTCTGTAAAATAGCTACAACACTATTGCACTTCTGCCCTACTTCTGCCTCTTTAAAGGTCAGTGGTTTTTCTTTTAAATCTTCCTTTATTTGGTTTGTTTAGGAAGATGGAATCTGGGACAAGTCGTCACTAACACATTTTACGCAGCTCCTACCTCGGCGGCTAATTGCGCTATTACTGTGATTGATGAACGCTATGTTATAACCAGCAGGAAGTGGCCGCCTTCCACCAAGCAGAAATGAGGTCACGGAGCAGGGCTGGGGAGTTGCCATCTCGAAAGCAGGTCTGTTTGTCTGTTGCCTGTGGGAGAGCTTGCACAATAATGCTTGACTCCTGACTCTGTCTGTTATGAAGATGCTCTCTTGAACTGGTTCCTGAGGAAGTTTTGAAGTAGAAGATTCAAGTCTTTCCCTGGACATGCAATATTATTGAATATAGATGCTAAACCACCCAGGCATTAAGAGCGAGGACTTTGGTGTAGAATTTTAGTACCAAAGCAGATGGTGCTATTGACCAGAGAAACAGTTAGCTTCTACTCCATGGCACAGCCTTATAATGTATAAAGCATGCTGGGACCACAGCCCCAAGAAGGGAATGTGGCTTTTTTGTTTGTTTCTTTGTTTCTTTGTTTGTTTTCTATAGTCAGAGATGCCAATCAAGTCACATGTTGGAGCATAGAGACTGCTCAGGTCACTGCCTAGGAGCCAGACAAGTCTCGACCAACCACGGCAGACACAAAGTCAGCACCTGGCCTTGAGGCGCAGTGGCCATTTCTCACTTAAGTCCGTGGGATCTGGTGGCCTCAGAGACTAACTCTCCAGCACACTGGCTATCCATCACCTCAGATTAGTCCGGATAGTTGAGCAATTTGTTAACACATCATGGACATATGTCTTTTCTCAAGTGGACTTGGACCTGACAATCTTGGCAGGATTCCAAGTGTAGAGATGTCTCATTTGTCAAAAAGAACCATGGTACAGAACACTGTTGAAAACACAGACCTTGGGACGCAATTCCTGGGTTTGACACCTCGATCTACTAATTGTGTGGCCTTACACAAACCAGAGTCTCATTTCCTTATACTTAAACGAGGTTGACTAAAGTACCTCCTCACAAAAATGTTAGAAAGATAAATGAGTTAATACCTGGAAATTGCTTGGGGCAATGTGTCATGAAATGTAAGCGTAATGTCCAACAAAAACTCTGATCAGATGGCAGGCCCAGATGTCCTAAATCCCAAACCTAAACTCTGTCTTCTACAGTATGAGAAGGCAGTGTGTCCACAGAGCTGACTGCAGTTGGCCCTCTCATTTGGTCACTGGACTTGAGGCCAGCTGGCATCCCTTCCAGGACAACGAGCTGCAACTGAAATACAGAAAACTGAGAGATTCCCCACTCCAAACAGACTGATTGCTAAGGTGGCACATTAGCAGAGGAGGCTGTGGGATGGAGCTGTGGTTGGAAAGACCTTCAGGAATTAGTGATGGCTCCACGTCATTACTTCAGCTAGAATATAGATGTGTTGTAGTGTCCATAGCAACATAGAACCAAGGGCTAATCAGTTCTGGCCTCAGATTAATTTTACTTTTTTTTCCAGGTTTTTGATGAAGAGACTTTACCAGAAGGGGCTCTCTGACAGATGCTATTCCCAGGAAAAGAGGATAGAGGTGTGAGATCTGGGAATACAATTTTCCTCATTTTTTTTCAGGACTATGTGCCCTTGGATCTATTCTGCTTTGAATCACCTTTCCCAGTTGGACTGCTTGGGAGGATCTGAAAGGTTAGAAGGAATGGGTAGGACAGGAGGAAGACCCTATGCAGAATGGCAAATGGATTTGCAGGGAGATTTGAACCAGGGAAACAATAGGTCATGATTCTTGTTCTTAAATTAAGGAGACTCAGAGTAGCGATGGAGAGACTGCTGACGGCAGAACTAGTACAAATGGGGTGGGAAGAGGAAGGATTCCCACTAGGCCATTTTCAGTTTGAAGTAACACAGGCCCTGGCTATAAGAGCTGCACAAAGATGTTGTAGACAGTGAGCTAAGACATTGCAGATGGTAGCGCTGGTGCCTGCCCAAAGGACTTGCTTTTCTTTTTCTTTTTTTCTTTTTTTCCTTTCTACAGGGATCTGCAGCCCAGGCTGGCCTGGAACAGTTGATCCTCCTGCTTCAACCTCCCATATGCTAGGATTACAGGCATGAGCCACCACTCCCACCTGACAGGTGAACTTTAGAAGAAAGAGATTTGTGGGGAGCAGATGGAGTCCTGAGTGAATGTGTATTGTTGGCTCTAGCACAGCCGTGTCAAAGACCCCAGTGCCTTGGAACCATGGGAATGCCAAGGACCTTCCCCTGGTCCACTAAGGATGTTGACCAAGTGTGCAAAGATATCAACTACAGCTTCCTGCTCCTGGTGATTGCCGCCTGAGACTGCTCCCCTCTAGAGACCTCCCCCTACCTAGATTAGCTAACCTGCCTCCTCATTTGGCTGAGTCTAGTAAACCCACCTTTTTGTTCAGCTGTACAAAATATCACTGAGTTTTCAGGCAGCTGGTGGTAGTCTTCACAGGAGCCCACAGCCCACTGTAGCCCAGCTGTTTTGTACTTGTGTCTGTGGGTCCTTCATTCCCAGTCACGGTAGGCAGGGCAATGCCAAAGCCATGCAGGTAGCAGCAGAAATTTGGCTGTAAGGCCTGACAGCCACTAGTCAGAGTTGGAAAGTTTGGAACTGACTCGTCAAACTAGATAAATTTGGGGATGATCTCAACAGCTTCTAACTTTCCAGGTTCTGGGAGCCCAAGAATCGGTGACAAATTTTATGGCATTCCCACAGTCAAGAACCAGCTGGTATTTCCAGCACTGGGGAAGCTGAGGCAGGAGGGTTAGAATCAAGGCCAGTCTAAATGAAACAGCAAGTTAGAGGCCAACCTGGGGCTACATCATGAGACAAAGAGTCAGCTAGAGAGGTGTGACCTCTGCCTGTTCCTCCCTTTCTCCTTCCCACCCTTGTGCGGGGGGCCTTTGATATTTTTGAAGAAGATAATCCTTCTGCTTTGAGTGTGTTTCTGACTCAGCCTTTGCTCCTTAGGCATCACTAGAGTCTGAGCTCTCTAGAGATGAGCACTGGCCTGTCACCACAGCAACTGCCCAAGCCCTGTGGGCATCCGTGGTAACAGGCTCAGGGCTTTGCAAACCAAAGCTTGGCTCACAGTGAGAGGAAGCCCCACAGGGAGCCTGATAGGAAACAAGCAGGTTGTACTTTGAGATATTTTCTTTAATAGGATTAGCTGTGCAGGTGGGCCTCACTTTACACACTGGCCAGCCCCTGGTGTGTGTGTGTGTGTGTGTGTGTGTGTGTGTGTGTGTGTGGGGGGGGCATCTTGGTAAATGAAGGAAATTTTATTTTATTTTAAGGGCAGAAAGAGTCTTTCCAACTCTTTATACTGAACCTCCTTCATAAAAGGGAGTTTTCTTTTGTGAAAGGAATCTTCACCCACAGAGTAACCTGCACTGTTAGTATATGTAATTGGGGCCATCTGCAGAGAACCACAGGGGCTGGCCAAGAACTCAGCTGACTTGGAGTTGGGAGTGGACAGTGACACAGAGAAGCAGAACACGTGTGGGCACGATTCGGGGAGGCAGGAGGCGGCCCTGCCTAGCACGAGCAGTTTTGCTGTAGCAGCGGCGGGGTGTCTGAGAGGCGTGTGGTCTTGGAGGCGCCCAGAACAGAGGGATCTGTGTCGAGCGAGTCAGACATCTTATCACAAATGGCATCCACCAGACGCTCGAAGGCCTGCCTCACACTGATGTTCTCCTTGGCACTGGCTTCAAAGAAGTCAAACCCTAGGGAGAAAAGAGATATAAATTCAGATTTTTTTCTCATCCCTTCTGCTGGAACCATTCTGTGCCCCTAGCAGAGTTCTCTGGGTCAATATAGCCAGAGCTCAGACATGAAGCAGGGAGACTCAATTCTATGCACAGAGGAGTCTGCCTCAAAGAGAACAGGACGAGGATTGCCTGCACACGTTTTAAAACCAGATAGAGTTTGGCTCTACCAGTGACTATTTAATCCTGGGCAAATCATTTATTCTGCTTATAGATTAACCTCCTCGTTTGTAAATAGGAATACTTGTATCTACCTTATAGAGTTACTTCAGTGTGGTCTGAGCTGAAATGCCTATGAATGATATAGCCCTGTGCCCGGGGGAGGTGGGGGCAGCAGGTGTTAGCTGAAAGGGTGGGTGCATATGCACAGAATCAGAGCACTTCACACTTCCCAGAGCAGTTAGCAAATCCATTACCTCACTTTCACTTCCTGTGGCCCCTGGGGAAGGAGTGTCAGTCAGGTGCTCTTCAGATCGCCAGTGCTGACACTGTGGTGTGGGGAACTGGCCCAAGGTGAGTAAAAGCACCAGGGTGGAGGCCCAGGTTACAGACGTGCTGTTGGGGATAGAACCCAGGGCCTTGTGCTCCGCGGTGGAGCACAGCATGCCCGGATCCTTCTGGGGGCCTCTGCTTCCTTCTTCACCTCCTGTCATTCTGACAAAGCTCTGGTCTAGATTCTGGAGGACAGGTACCTCAAGAGTCACAGTGAATAAGTGAAGTTTTACCTGCTCTTCCCCTTTCTCTGTTGGCATCATTAATGCTGATTGAGCATCTCCTACGTGCCGCACATGACGCTAGAAACTTTAGTTATCACCCTGTTGAACCCACACCACAGCCTGTGAGTACCTATCAGCATTCCCAATCTATACATAAGATGAGGAATGCTCCGGGAGAGGTGACGTTCACACACACATCACAGGGCTGTGCTAGTGGGAACTGAGTTTGACCTGGGGTTTACCTGGCTCCAAAGTCTATACGCAGCCCGGCCCCTCTTCTTCGGTCTCCAATTCCACCTCTACTGCAATTGTGGAGTTTTGTCATTGTTGTTACTTTGTTTTAGCTGATTTTTTTAAGACCAAGTCTGAGTATCTAGCCTAAGCTATCCTGGAACTCACTATGTAGCTCAGGCTGGCCTGGAACTCATGAATCTCTTCCTCAGTCTCCCACGAGCTGGGGAGTGGCCTGTGCCACACTACTGCAAGCTTTCATTTACTTTCTTTACAGATCTGTTTGCCTTTTATCTGATGACCATGGTGTCCCAGTCTAGGCAAGCCTCCGCACTTGTCTGAATCACTCAACTTCTCTGATCCTAGCCTGTCAAGTGGGAACACTCACTGCGTCTTCCCGCGGAGCTACTGGGAGGACTGAGGGAGACCAAGGGTAATCTGCTGTACAGAGCTGTCTGTTACAACGACAGCATCTTTCTGATGCTGCTCCATCCTGGTCTTTCACCCCTCCATCTCTTTCCCCCTCCCACAAAGAAGGGGGGGTGTCTCTTTCCACCTCCCTCTTTCCCACTCCGCTGTCTACAGAGAAACCTGAAGCCCAGGTCTATACAGGGCCGTTTCCCTGGCCTCACAGCTTGATGGCGCTCACTCCTTCTCCAGCCCACCCCCAGCTGAAAGCCTCTCCCAACCAGAGGAGGGCGAGCCACAGAAGCGCTTGCTAATTGCAGGCATGTGATGAAGGAAGAGGCAGCTGCTGGTTCATTATCGTCAGGCCTCAGGAACCCAGCAGCTCCAGAGACCCTTCAGCACGCAGCTCTTCCTTAATGAATATCACAAAAACCTCGGTCCTCCGAGGGGCTGACAGGTAGAGCAGGAAACAGTCTCTGGCCATCATTGTGGATGAAGATGAGGACACAGGTCAAGGCCAGGGCAAAATCCTTTCTGAGGACTCAGCACTGACTGGGAATGTGCCACGTTATACAGGTGGGCAGTGGGAGGAGGCCTGGAAGCCGGCCTAAATCTCAGGATATTTCTATCCGCACGGGCAAGTAGCCTAATTGCTTTCAGCCTTCATTTGTGGATGGAATGCAAGGCAATCACCTGTGCACCTGTTCCCCACCCACTGCAAGTCTCAGCCTTTCCACCCTCTTGGACTTTGGGGGGAAGACTCTCTCTTGCTTCAGCATCCAGGGTCAGCCAACACAGCAGATTTTTACTGCGCACTGACATTTTGCCAAGTCTTTTGCTAAGTGCCAGGGACCTGGAGAGATGAAATCTAGCTCTTGAGACTCACTAGTAAGCGTTTCAATCATGGGTATCTGCATAGTTCTTAATAGTTCATGAACAGACTCTTAACCTTCTGAGGGAGGGAGGGCAAGGGAGATTTGTCACTTCCGCTTTACAGGTAGGGAAAACAAGGCGCAGAGGTAGGAGAAGGCAGGGATCTATCTATCTCATGCCTACCAGATTCACCCTCACTTGAACAGAGACAGAACAAGCTATTACATTCTGAGTAAGAGAAACCAGAGGCGAGGAAGGGATGCAGGAGAGGAAGGAATGGCAAAGGGAATGGGGGCAGCAGCTTCCTGAACTTAGTGGGAGTGCCCTTGATGTTGAAACTGAACAAAGTTCATCTAACTTCTCATTCTGCAGGACTCAGACAGAGCTCCCCATTTCCCTCCGCCAGAACACCTGTAACCACATGTGGCAGAAATCCATTTGGCTGGGTGATCCCTGAGAAGGGACTGGGCTCTTTATTGGGTCCCCAGCTCGAGAGGAGGAGTAGGTACTTGATGAATGTTGGTTGAAGAAGGAGGTAGGAAGGAACATTGAGCGTGTGATGGGAGAGACGCAACCAGCAGGGGTCATGATAGCTTGGCTCAGCAAGCATGTGACCCGGGACACTGAGGTCAATCACACACAGTCCCTACACTTAACAAGCTCCTAGTCTAGGGTAGAAGACAGACATATTGATACAGTGGTACGCTGGAACAGAGGGAAGCCCAAGGATGCTGAGGATACAGAGGAGCTACCTATCCGAGTGTGAGGGCCAGGCGTCTTGGAGACGCTGATGCCGATGCAGACACCAGCTGGACAAAGACCCGGGGCTGAGTGTACACATGCGCATGCCTGACACGGCGGGCAGTGACACCCGTGTGGACACAAAAAAGGCGCTGAAAGCCACTTTCTATAGACTAAAAGACAGTTTGTTACCAGAACATAGTGAGACCTGGAGAATGAGAGACCAAACATAACCAAATATGGCATTCCAAAGAATGTCTTTACTGTCATTTCAAAAGTGCCCAAAGTCCGAGAATTCTAATTCAAGTTTCTGCCTCATGGTCAGCTCAGAACAGCCACGGGTGTACCTTCAATTACTGTCAGGCTCCTGGAAGGCTCTTCATTAGCATTCCCAGGTGCTAACCTTTCCCTCCTGTTCCTTAATAAAGTATTGCAGAAGCTGAGAGTCGAATGTGGCAGGGAGGGTGACAACCAGTTAAGCAGACTAGTCACCCCTGCACCTTTCCTCCCTCTAATTGGCTTCAGAACAATGGAATTTCTGCTGTCTTTAATAAAGTCCAATTCTCAACCGAATCTGAAATGCTCCCCATTTCCAAAATGAGAAGTTTATCTGGCTTGGCAAAGGAGCTGTTAAAGAGCCACAGGCGGAGCCCACACCTGCTTCTGAGCTTGACCACCAATTCTATTTGGGAATTTGGAACCAGCAAAACTCATTTCTTATCACAACCCTACTCCTGAATATTTCTCCACTACCTTTATGTTAAAATTCCGTCTTCACCCTACCCGTACCTCTGCATCTCCATCATTTATTAACCTTCAACTCGTACCCTCTTGCATCTTGGTATTGCTGAAACGTGCTGTTTTCCTTCCTACCCTAGGCTTACTCTCTTTCTCAGATACTTTGGCTCTCATAAGAACAATTTGCCCAGCACCATGCCCTATCTATGTAGCCCAGGCTAGCCTCAGACTTGCAGCCCTCTTGGCTCAGCCTCAGTACTGGGACTGCAAGCATTAGACACCAAAGTTGGGGACATACTTTTGCTTTTGTGTGTGTGTGTGTGTTCCTGAAAATTGAACTTAGGGCCTCACACTGCATAAGCACTGTACCACTGAGCTATGTCTCCTGGCCTATTGATTTGTCGGCCATCTTCTCCCTTGCATTTAATTTCAGCTATGCTGTTATACGAAACTATAACTATTTTGTCTTGGATTTGTGTCATTGGGACTAAAAGAGGTCAAAATAACTCCATGTCATCACTGGCGTAAAACCCAAGACCCTGTATTCTCTGACTTTTCATCACTGTGAATAATAACTTAGTGGTTATTACAAGAAAATCACGTATGCGGTCCATGGTTCAGGAGATTCAAAGTTTGAAGGGCACAGCGTAGGCTCTGTGGTGACGGCTGCCCATTAGCTCCATTATTTCAGCCTGTGACAGTGGCTGGAAGTAGGAAAATCCCATCTGGGACCAGCAAGTAGGGAGCTGGAGAGACAGGCTTACTACTTTTATATCGGCCCTTTCAATCCCGTAATTCCCAGCACTTGAGAGGGGGAGGCCGGAGGATCAGGAGTTCAAGGCCAGCCTCCGCTAGACAGCAAGTTTGTAGCCAGCCTTGGTTATTTGTCTTTCAAAAAAAAAAAGTCACTGTTAGAGAACTCAGAGCATACCACTGTTGAAGAGCACAACCCGGTGACCTAGCTCCACCTGACATTCCCACCTGACAGCCTCTGGACAGTCCTGCCATTTCCCAGAGCTTCCAGCCTGAGGACAGAGCTTCACATCGGACATTCAAACCACAGCAACCCTGCACCGCGTGGGTGCTTTCTGTTCCTTTAGCCTCCTCTCCTGACCTCTCACCGCTCTGAACCCCAACAGAAGCTTTAAGAACCTTTGTTTAGCCATCTTGGATTCCAGAAGAAAGACAGCCACAACCGACTAAAGCTGATGTATAAAATCAGTGAGAAATAGACCCTTCTCATGAAAGCTGATTGTGTGTTACCATAGCACAATCTAAGGGAATCTCACTAGTGTTCTAACCCAGGGTGCAAATGTGAAGAGAAATGATGGTGGGCTTTGGGGAAACACTGTGGTAGAAGCGTGGTGAGAGTGTTAAGGGTCTGAGCCCAAAGGCTAAGTCTGAGTGCTGAGCCCGCCACCACTGTTTATATGGCAGGGGGTGGAGCTCAGGCCGGTCCTGTGCCTCAGGTGGGTGAGCGCCTGGGCTCAGTCCCCAGCATTGAACGAAACCAAGCGGAGTGGTGCATGCCTGCAGTCCTAGCTCTTGGACTGCAGATTCGAGGCAGGAGGATCAGAAATTCAAAGTCATCCTTAGCTGTATACCAAGTTCAAGACCAGCTTGAGAATTTATGAGACGCTGTCTTAAAAACAAACAAAAAAGTCCCACGTTCAAACCTTCTCTTTCCTTTGTAGGCATATTTCTCTTTCATTTGCTTCCTGCAGCTCTCACAAACATCATTCTAAGACAGAAATGAGAGGGGCCAAGAAGCCCTTTTCTGAGGGACACACAGAGACGCCCACCCTATCATGTCATACTTCCTGGGTGGGGGAAGAGTCCCCTGTGCTCCCAAAGATCTGCCTTCCTTGATGTCTCTAAAACCTCACCCGAGGTCCCAGAAACGTGGAGGGTACGGAGGCCACAGACAGCTTCAAGTGTTCATTGCTAGCCTTGTCAAAAGCCTTGACTGAGTGAGCTAGGAAAAGATGATAGGAAACAGTCCCATAGGATAGAGAGCAGCCCTGATACACGGACCAGCCGACCAGCGGACCAACGGATTCCATATCTGGAACGTCCACTAGACCCAGGGTGCATGTCTATATCTCTCCTTCCACGAGCAGATTCTGTGTGGGGAATCAGACCAGAAAAGTTCCAGATTCACAGCTCCCCAACACCTACAAAAAGACACCAGTCTCCCTTGGGCATACAAGCTCTTCCCAATGCTTGGCATTTAACCCTTAAACTAGACGGGAAGCCCAAGAGAGAGAAGACAGGCTAGAGTAGAGGGCCCAGTTTTACCTGACCTATCATTTTGTACATTCTGAATATTGTTGGCTAGTCTCCTGGCCAGGTTTTTCATCGGGACTCTCAACCACTCTGCAGTGAGCCCCGTGGAATGGGGAATTCTTCAGCGAGAGTGAAGCTGTGACCTGGTTGACAAGGACCAAGACTTCTCTCCCTAGATGTGTCTTCCTCCAGAGCCAACTATTTGGACAACTAACAAATGATGAGCCATTTTGACATTTTCCTTTGGTGATAGCTAGAGAGAGACGGGGTTTTTAAGATCCCAGGAAATTCACCGGGCTTAGTTTTGGGTAACTTAGCAAACTTTCAGGTGATGTAATTAGCTCACAGGGCTTTAGCCCTAGACAAAGGATGACAAGTAACTAAGGAAAGCTGGGAGTGGAGA